>VOQJ01024565.1:0-13146 GCA_015052665.1 Apistogramma diplotaenia | reverse complement strand
AGAGAATGGGTGGATGTTAAATAACAAATTTTACTCTAGATTATCACACTCCAAACAAAATGAGAGACCTTTTCGTTGGATATAAGTAAGATTTGGTTATAAAGACAATTTTTGCAGCATGAAACAGCTGGAAATCCACAGGCCATACTGCTAGTGACACAATGAGTGAATAATATAAATATAATTTGCAGGTTATTCAAGAAAAATGTGCTCTGATAAAGCATGTGTAGGTTACAGAAAATAAGTCGGAATGTAAATGTTTGATATTAATCGAAGTACACAGATTAAGCTGCACAAAACAATTATGTACAATAGGAACAGGAAGTAATAAACTACTGCACAACACCAAATGAGAGCACCACGTAAAAATGCTTCATCATCTGTCATGACAGAATGAAAACTGAAGAAGCTGTTGGTAAGTTATTAAGGATTCGAAATGGAAAAAAAAATCTGTGCTGGTCTAAGAAATATGGTTTGGCTTACTTTCAAGCCTATTTTTTACATTCTGAGACATCCACACAGTACTTCTCATCCCTTCCCTTTATTTGGCCTCAGGGAGTCAATGTGAACAGCAGGGTTTCTTGATCATATTTTTAATCCCTTCACATGAAATGAATGATTCCATCTCATTCAGCATTACGGATGAGATCCCATTACGTAGCATGCCAAGTATATATGTCACCAATGAAGCAATATGAAAGGAACAAATGCGCCACTCCATCACTGCCAGATTAAAGTAAATGTCTTTAATAGTTGGTTTACTTTAAGATAGATTGATGATTAAATTATTTCCATGTTAGAGAGAGGAAGAGATAGGCAGAAACATTTAGTGTTCTTTTTATGTGATGTAACAAAAGAAAATCAGTGAAGCAGGAATGGTTGTGTCTTTAGCTCTTCTTGGGCTAACTTGTGGTGACAACCTTGTGGTTATCTTGTCAGTCCAGATAAAACACACTGACATGTTTAGGAATTGTAGACACTTTTAATTGATAGTTTATCATTCTTTCAAAAGGGTACCGCATGCTTTCTAAAGGATTTCCTCTGTAATAGATATTGATAGTCAGATTGCTTTCACTATCATGACTGAAGTGTTTGACAAAACTATTCTCTAACATTTACTTTTCATCATAGAGTGACAATCTTTCTACGTTATTTGCACAATTTGCAATAATATCTAATGCACAAATTGTAAACATGGTTTTCAGTTTATGTAGAGAAAGTAGAGAAAGAAGAAATGTTTTGTTAGATCTGAAAAAGCATAACCACTGGCTTCAAGAAATGTGAGGAAGATCTATCTGCAGAGATTATTTCTTGGACAGAGAGGCTTCAAAATGTCTCACTGTGCAAAACAATTCTGATGAATGCAGCAGCATTGTAATGTTCTGCAGATAATGAGGTGCTGGATTCTAAAAAAGTTGCTTTAACAAATTTTCTTGCAGAAACATCTCTGCCCTTTTTGCACTTTTTTCTCTTTTTTCTAGTAAAGGCCTTCAGATGCTTTCCAGTTGAATTGGTTCAACCCTACTTTATTATTTTAAAGTGTTATTTTCCTGTACCATCCATTGGGGGCGCTGTGGTGAAAATATCGTCTCCATAAAGGTTTGAACTAGGTCAGCAATAATTCAAATAGCACCATGGTGTGTGTGTCTGTATGCAATCTGTGTGTGTGATTTAGCATCCTGTCAGATAGTTAGTGAGCAAGAGGCTCAATCACTGCTTATCATTTTGTTGCCATGACATAAGTACAAGACACTGATCCACCTGGATATTGATTGTCAGCCTGATGAGCCAAAGCAGGAGGAGGAGACAGAGTGAGAGAACCCCATAGATGCTGTTCATTTAAATGTTTCTTGTATTTAAGAAGTGTGTTTTTATATCATATGATTAGCACTGACCTGTGATCATAAAAGCGATGTGAAACCACCTTGATGGAACAGGCCAAGTAAGTTACTTCGAGAACCTACACCAATGTGTCCCACTGGTGAGGGAATTTGGGCCAATCAGAAGATTTCGAATTTATGAAGGTGCCCAGATGTGAACAACAACAGCAGAGTCGGACACAGGTCATGGGAAACGACAACATTTACTCAACAAAAGATTATGAAACATACATACAAAAAATTAACTGTGTGCTTCCCTTTTTGACGATTCACTAAAAGAAAATAAATCAACACACAGGAAATAAAACAAAATAAAATAGTAGTTCAAAGTACAAAGTCTCTTCTTTATTTCAGTTCTTTGTCACAATGTCTGTCACTAGGTTATGTAATGTTCCAGTCACAGTGACCAGTTGGGTCACTGTCTACTGTTGCATTCTTTCTTGGGCTGGGCTCGCCATCCAGTTCTGAATATTTGCAATTCACTCTTCACTGCAGCACTACAGGTCAAATAGTGCACCACAACAAAAAAAAAAACCTGACCTAAGACAAGATGAAAAGAAAGTAGCTTTACACTCTGTAAATGTCCATTAACTCAAGCTACTGTTCAGAAAGGGTTTCAAACACTTTCCCTGTTTCCTTTTTTATCCAGTAGTACAACAATAAAATTCTTGTTTGAAATTGTCTTGTTTGAAGCCCTCCAGCCATAAGGGTCTGGTAGAGTATGCATTTCTTCTTTTGTTGTGTATGTGATTCCACTCTGTAGTAAATTGACACTTTAATTATAGGTCGTAGCTGGGGAAGCCCCATACTGGCCACTTCTGTTCAATCAAGCAATTGCCGTGACTGGAAGTTTGGTCACTTCTCCAGACTACTACTACTACTTCCTGTTTTATGCATAAAAGGCTTAGGACGACACTGAAGGTTTTTTTTGACACTATTTATATTTGCAGGCATGCTTTTATTTCTTTTTTAATATTGCACACCTGCCTGTTATGAACAGCGGGTAATGGGGATTTAATCTAGGAACCTGGTTTTAGAATTTGGTTGTGTGGGTGTGTGTTGTGACTGATTCCTCATACACATTGTTAATTGTTTTTATGGGCTTTAAAATGAGTTTGGTTTTATCCAGTTGGTGGATTATATATATATGATTGCATTTTTTGTTTTCTGGCAGATTGTGGATATGTCTGGGTGCCCATTGGTGGTGGGATTAGCTTTTGTGTTCCATGACTAGATACGCATTATGTTGTGTGGCACTTGAGTTGTTTTTGTCATTTCTGCTGAATCCCCTAAAAATTATATTTACAGTATTTACTTAGTGTGTTTTTAGTGATTCACTACGTTAGCATAACTCTTAGCTTAGGTTTCTGACTTCATTGCTTCTCCTGTTAATCTAAATGAATCACCACCCCAAAATCATAGTATTTGTCAGAATTCTTGAAACACAGGGCGAGGAGGAGTTGTAGCAGCAATCTTCCAGTCCAGCTTATTAATTAACCAATGGCCGAGGCAAAGTTTTAATTCATTTTAAAGCCTGACTTTTAGTCTTGTCCACCATAATTGGAAAACTAAAATACCTGTTTTGTTTGTTGTTATCTATAATTTACATTTACTTTAATGAATTACACAACAGTGGGGAAGTGGTGTAACAAAGTTCAAGGATATAATTTCTCCATGATTATCCTCTTTAATGTCATGTGCCAAATTTGTGCAGAACAGGTACCTAAACTCTACTCCAAGAGGTTGATTATGTCATTAGCTTAAAAAGACAACGCCACCGGGAGGGGGACAAAGGGTACCACCCTCCCGGAAAACTCGTAATAAAAATCCACCAGGGAAGGAGGAGGTTCAGATGAAAGATAAAATTTTATTAAAAACAATTAACCTACTAAAACACAATATAATACAATCAATAAAAATAAGAACTAAACTAATAAAATATAACTAAAAATCACTAAAAACCCTATACTAAGATATACAAAGATCTGAGCCGGCCTTACCAGCAGCCGGGGACCCCAAAGAAACAAAAAGGACACAAACACAACACACTGACACCCACAGTGCTCCACACACACGCAGATATGCGTGAACACACATCCCTCCACCAAGAGGCTCCCCCGGCCACTGGCCCGTCTCTCCGGCCTGGCTCAGTCCTAAAATCATAAAACAAACACAAAGTTAAACAAACAGATAAAACAGGTTCCATAAATAAAACCGGGAGGCTTCCCAGCCACCCACACATTTACGCACACACAGACACTAAAAGAGTTAAGCAAGGGGTCCATCCAACCATCAATACAGGGAGAGGGGAAGTGGTGCTGGGTAAAGACCTGAGCCCTCGGTCTTGTACGGGGGGTATGCTCGGCAGTCACTTGGCAGTCGCGTGCTTGACGCTTCAGGCAGTGTTCATTCCACGCCGGGGGTGTGGCTACCAGCTACACACCCCTGAGTTCCTGCCGCAGTCCCTTAACGGGTTACTCGACCATTGTGCTGCCTGGTCGCGACCTGTCTCTTACCGCCGCAGGATCCAGCCACTCTCGTCCACCTGGCTCCAGTCAAAACCGGAGCGAAATCCTCACTTCCAGCACAGTCAATTCGCGCCCCTCCTGCGCCCACACTACCACACGCTCGCACTGTGGCATTCTCGCTTTTATTCTGCTTCACGCAATTTTTACTCTCCCTTGCTTCTTTTGTCTCTTGCTTTGGCTGTGTCTCCTCGGTCTCTGCCTCTCTGTCTTTTGGCTCCAGCTGGCCTGCTTTTTATCCAGCCCTCCTGATTGGCTGCAGGGGTGAATGAGTGCAACCAGGAGAAGCACGCCTGCAAGACATTAGCGGCAAGGGGAGGAGTCGAGCAGCATACAGTCCTGCCACATATATATATATATATATGCTCTTGTATTTTGTTACTATATTTTTATCTATAGTAAACACTATAGCTTTTATTCCCAATCTGGGTAATAGACTATTTATCAGATGCATCAGAACTAAGCAGATCTACTTAATGTAACTGTGACATGAACTGAAATAATCTGTATTGTGGATGTTTTAGGGGGGAAAACAATGTAAGTTGTACATGTTGTGTTCCATTGAGAAAGGAGGAGGCTGCATTACTTCGTGCTTCGACCCTGACGCAACCATTTCTTCTTCTATTTATAGCTTCAGCATGTTACCTAGAATAGTACTGACAACTAGTGGCTAAAACTGATACTGCCCATTACCATTATCATTACAATACCTACTGACCAAAGAAGTTAACTGCACTCCATGAGTGCCTGGCAGCACAAATAAAACCAGCTACTAAATGGTAAGACACCCAGAATGGCTCACTGAAGGCCGGACAGTCCTGATCCCCAAGGATTCCAAGACGGGACTGGTTCCATCCAACTACCAGCCAAAAACCTGCCTCAGTACAACATGGAAATTCCCATCAGGCACCACAGCAGAGAAATGAGCAGGCATGCAGTGCAATATATGAGCGGGGCCCAGAAAGAAATTGCCAGAGCAAAACACCAGGGACTGGTAGATAGAACAGTCACTCGAGTCTCTAAGATCCTCTAAGAGAGGATGTGAAAGGTTAAGGTAACAGCAGTCCCTGTGGTACTGGGAACACTTGGGGCAGTGACCCCCAAACTGGGACAGTGGCTCCAGCAGATTCCTGGAACAACATCTGAGATGTCTGTCCAGAAGAGCGCAGACCAGGGAACAGCTACGATTCTGCGCAGGACCCTCAAGTTCTCAGGGTCTGAGCATGGAAGACTGCCAACAGGGCAAGCTGGGCACCACAGTAGGTGGGGTAAAGCAATGCCAGAACTGGTAGGGGTAGAAGCAGCAGAGTGAAAGGCAGGAAAAAAGCAACAAAAAGTAGAAAAACACAATGGGTCACAAACTGCTGTAAGAAAACACAAAAAAAACCAACAACCCCCACCTGAAACAAACAAGCAAAAACTGAATGGTGGCATCAAACAGATGCTCCCAGAGCCAGCAATCCTGGGGCACAGCCAGGCCTGCCCCCCAACTACCAACTGGCCCACACCTCAGACAGCATGTAGGAAGACCCACCTGCCCAACTTATTAGTGTTGGAGGTGACATGTTGGGTGCATGTGTTTGTATATGTGGTGAAAAAGCTGTCTAAAACTGGAGTGCTAAAGGTGAATTTTTCTGCCTCAGCAGCCCCACCCACCAACCTCTGGGTAACACACCTGCCACCCAAGGCCTTATGTGAATAGTGATGTGTAACTTTAACATGTACTAAATTTTTATTTGTAAAGAAATTCAGTCAACTATTAGAGAAAAAAAAATCATTCATAGCCTTCTCAAAGATGTGTTTATGTTCAACTGTTTTCCATACAACTCCTCTTTTTTTGGACTCTCTCTAACTGAGTTGAAGTTGACTTCAATAGTTACTTCCTCCAAACCATCAATAGCTCTATTAGACCCCAGTCCTTCTAGACTACTCAAAGAAGTCATACCATTATTTAATGCATCCATCCATCCATCCATCCATCCATCCATCCATCCATCCATCCATCCATCCATCCTCTTCCACTTATCCGGTTCGGGGTCGCTGGAGCCTATCCCAGCTGACGTAGGGCGAGAGGCAGGGTACACCCTGTACAGGTCACCAGCCTGTCTCAGGGCCAACACAGAGAGACAGACAACCATTCACACTCACATTCACACCTATGGGCAATTTAGAGTGACCAATTAACCTAACCCCAGTAAGTGCATGTCTTTGGACTGTGGGAGGAAACCCACGCAGACACGGGGAGAACATGCAAACTCCACACAGCGAGAGAGGCCCGGGCCAAGGTGGAATCGACCCCAGGCCCTCTAGATGTTATACTCTGAGGCGGCAGTGCTAACCACCACGCCACTGTGCTGCCATTATTTAATGCTTCAGTCTTAAATATGATCAATCTGTCTTTATGTTGGCTATGTACCACAGGATTTTAAGGTGGCAGTGATTAAACGATAACTTAAAAAGGTAATCACTTGACCGAGATGTCTTAGTTAATTATGGGTTAATCCCCAACCATCCTTTTGGGGAATAATCTAATTTTTATTCCTGTCATGTTTTACATGAGAACAATGATAAAGTTTTTCAATCTTGAATGAAGCCAAATGTATTAGCATATAACGATTTTGTGAACTGCTGTGTCCTGTTATCACCAGAGAAGCTTAAGGTGAAATGCTTACCTCCGGGGAAGTTGCTGCTGCCGCTCCTTCCGCCTGCCTTCCCTCGGGTTGATAGGTTTTGCAGGTTCCCTTGGTGGCAGGGGTCTCCCCACTGCACCAGCTCCTGCACCTCCAGCATCTCGAGGATTGTTAGGAGGCTTACCTCCGTCTGGCATGGGCTTTGAAGGTCTGCCCTGCAATCCACCAGGTACTGGGGGACTGAGAGTTTTCTTGATGGGAGGCCTGTCCCTACGAGGAGGTGGCATGGCATCGTGCTTCAGTGGGATGCTGGGCAAGGAAAAGGCATCTTTTTCAAGCATTCAGATAGTAATAGTACAGTTATATAGCTAATAATAAACCAATAAGGTAAAACACAGGTAACCAGCTAAAATAATGAATGACGGTGCTGGACAAATGAAAGCTATATAATTCAAAATGCCCATTATAGTATTTTAGGATGTATTCCACTTAAGACAATCAAGAAAAAAAATGTATGTCAAATAGTCAATGAAAGCACAATTTGTTTTAAAACAATGGATTAAATTAATCAAAAATGCTTAAGATTTACCCTTTGGGTAAAACTGGATAAAGGTCTGCTTTAGTCTTAGCATTCCTCAGTGCTGCCGGACTGGGTGAGGGAGATGTGGAGAATGATTGAGACCTACAAATCACAAAAGAGATTAGATCAGATCACAAAAATACACAGTTTTACTCCACTTCATATCATTCAGAAAAACAATGTGATTCAACATCACTGGCTCCATGTTTGTATTTTTCAAGATTATTCAACTGGCTTCAAATTATTGCATGTGCTTCTGTATTAAAATATACACCTGCACGATTAATAAGATACTAAAAGTGTGGACAAATGGATAGACAACAGAAAAGTGGCCCATATGCATCTCCCTGCCTCTCAGCAGCGAACACAATAATGATAACATGATGGTTGATTCATGACACCTTAAAGACTCTAGCTACCTCCTAATTTCAGTCTTTACGTAATGCTAAGCTAAGCTACAGTCTAGTTAGCTAAGCAACACTATGCTAGCTACGAGTGGAGTGAGCCTGCAACCCCTGACTTGTATACCCCAGCGCAATCCCCTGCGCAAACCAGTGAGAGAGCTGTTGCTAAGACATAGGCCTGCCCTTGTGAGGGCTTGCACATGAAATGAAAAACTGATCATTATTTCTGAAACTCAGTCTTGTACAAGTAACCACACAGAACATGAACAGGACACGGAATGTGCAACCTTTGTTGTTCATCTGAAGAAAAAGGGGGCAGGGAGAATGCTGTCAAGGTAATAGGCACACAAGATCCAACCAACATATAATGGGTTGGGTTTTAGCAACACCCTGACTGCCCCTGGGCAAACTGAGTGAATGAATGATGTGCTGAAAGTGTACGAATGTCACCAACACATTTAGCCGAGACTAAAGCCAGCAGCAGAACTGTCTTCATAGACAGATGCTTTAAATCAGCTTCAAATGGAGGGCCACAGAGCCCATCCACAAACACTGCTAAATCCAGAGGGAGTGCCTGCAGGGCATGTTCATAACACGGCAAACCAAAGGGTGCTGGCTAACCATTTTATCATCAAACCCCACATGGAAGGCAGCAATGGCAGCCAAGTACACTTTTGACTTTTCAATCAAGTCCTGTAGGAATGACAGAATCAGGCCAACTGGACACTGAAAGAGAATGTGGCCCTTATCATAGGATCTGTCCTCAAACACCCACAACTTACAGGGTGGAGGATGCCCAAGCATTTTGAATAGTGTTAACCACCCCTCTGGGGAAGGCCCACTGTGCTTAGAGCAACCCACTCAGGGGCCAGGCCCAAAGTGCCAGGCGTTCTGGATGTCGGTGGAAAATTACCCCCGTCTGGGAGAGCATGTCCCTGCACAGTAGTAGTTGCCACGGCTGCCCACACAGAAACTGATATCTTTGCTAGCCAGTACATTGCTGGCTAGAGTAGAGCTATGGAAATCAGTGTGGGCGATGTTTCCTCATTCTGGATAGAGTGGGAGATATTAGAGCAAGAGGAGGAAAAGTGTACAGGAGCACACCCGGCCAAACGTGTGTGAGTGTCCATACTGAAAGCCACACTTTGATTGTGCAAAGAGAAGAAACACGGACACTGCGCATTTTCTTCTAAAGCGAAAAGATCTACTGAAGCCTGGCTGTGACACAGCCACAGCTGTTCTACAATGGCCAGATGCAGGGCCCAGTTGCCGTATAATGGAGTGCTTCTGGATAGCAGATGTGTTCCCAGATTTAGAGAGCCCGGAGCGTGCATCGCCAGTGTTGGTAACTTATGTTAATGCAGCCCCCAGTAATGGTTGAGTAAGCAATCATCATTGTATTGTCAGTCCTTACAAGGACGTGACGTCCCTGTAGAAAGAGGAGAAAGCACCTGGGGAGGAGACACACCACCTGAAGCTCCAGATAATTTATATGGGATCGTTGGACAGTGCTGCTCCAGACATCTCACAGATTGCCCTTTGTGAACAATGTCCCAACCAGACAGGTTCTGTAGCGACCACCTTCAGACAGTGCATGGTGCCCATGAGCACTCCCTGAATCAGAAAATCTTGATGCCGCCAACAGTGTGAAGCCATTGTGCTTTCCACCATTACTGTGACACTGCACGTGCCAAGAAACACGGGGTTTAGTCTGAGAGGACCCAGCCAGCTGAAAAGCTCTCATATGCAGCCAACCAAGTCACAACACTAGGATGGCTGAAATCATCAGTCCCAGTAGTCCAAGGACTAGTCTGAAGCATTGTGTAGGGAAAAAAAAAGAAGAAAGAAAGCGAGGCACGTTCTAAATGCCTTCATTCTCTCCGCTGCCAAACTGGCTGTGAAGGAGACCGAGTCCAGAGATAACCCAGTAAGATTACATGTTAAGGGTGAGGCAACACACTCTTTTCAGTGTTTATTATGATACCTAGGTTGGTCAAATGCTTCACGACAACAGATGTCTGTGTTGTCGCTTCCTGCTCTACTAGAAGAAGCCAGTCATCTAAATATGTAGCTAGACAGATGTCCTGCTGCATCAGTGCAGTGTAAACACACTCTGGGTGTCAGGGACAGGCCGAAAAGCAGCACTCTGTACTCATCACAGATGCCCTAAAAAGCATACCTCATACTTGGGGTGGCCAGTTGTCACCTACTAACTGGGAGGTTGGCAGTTTGAACCCTGGTTGCCCCAGTCTGCACGCCTAAGTATTTATGGGGAAGATACTGATGCAGCTGTCTGAGTATGAATGTGTGTAAATGTTAGAAAGTAAATAAGCTTAGAAAGAAGTGCTTGTATGAATCTGTGTGAATGAGGCATGTTGTATAATGTGCTTTGAGTGCTCAACGTGCTCTAAAAAGAACCAGTCCATTTCTCATTTAAATGGGGAAATGTGAAAATATGCATCATTTAGGTTGACCAAAGTGAATGAGTCACCCTGGCATACTTAACGTATCAGAGATGCATGAGTGAACATCCTGAGCTTGTATTTTCTGGGAAATTCGTTCACTGGGTCAAATCAGACAAACCAGGCATTTTTCTGTCTCGGTTTTTGCAAGAGAGCCAATTTTTACTTTAGAATTTAAATTACACTCGAACTGTCATGTATGCAGCAGGTCAACAGTTGGACGCAGGAAACACAAAGCTCTGTGTACCTAGAGCGGCTGCCGCTGAAGGAGCTGTGCTGGGATGAGTGGCTGGAGTAGGAGCTGAATGAGGAGGAACGGCTGCGGGAACGAGATGACCCAGAACCTGTGTATGATGAAGAACGAGACGAGGACCTGCAACACACATGGAGTACAAAGTTTCTTCAAGAATGAGCAAACAATTCCTTTCTACCATCAACACAAATACAAAAATAAAACAGAGCAGGTAGAAGATTGTTTTGATATTAGAGCAAGAGGAGGAAAAGTGTACAGGAGCACACCCGGCCAAACGTGTGTGAGTGTCCATACCGAAAGCCACACTTTGATTGTGCAAAGAGAAGAAACACGAACACTGTGCATTTTCTTCTAAAGCAAAAAGATCTTTTCAGTGCAGCCCCATGATTGTAACATTTTTTTCCTCTTACACAGACAGCTTTGGAATCAGACTCAACTCTACAACAGAAGTGAGATTTACACACCAGAAGAGGGTGACCCTGACTGGGAAAAATCAATACAACGTGTTTAATTCTTAAAAGTGGTGTTCACCACTTTACTTGTCAAAAAGCTGGAAACAGCAGTTTGTGTTGCAGAATTACTAACATTAGCAACAAAACTGCAACAACAAAAAAAATCTTTGCTTTGCCTCAACCTCTGATCTGACGTAGCTCGGTAATAATAATGAATGTGGAGAGCTCTGAGACTCACAGGTATGGGTGGCATGTGGGAGATGCACCAGTCAGTTCTCACGTGTATATGACATAAAAATAAGATTTATAACGAGTTTTGAGACATACTGGATGCTAATCTATAACCACCTTTAGAAGAAACAGAACAGTAGGAAATCTGTATCAACTGTATTGTTGTGATGATGGCAGCTTCATGGTATAATTAATACTACTTTATTTCTGCAATAGTCAGCATAAAGACATAGAGAGAAGATCTGGAACATAAAACATTTCCCCCCACAAATTATTGTGGTAAAGGTCCTGATGAAGCGTTTGTTGAGGTCTATTAGTATTTTATTCATATGATAACAAGGAGGAAGTTGTTTAAAGGTGTTATTTACATGTCCTCTTTGGTTCTCTGAAAAATGTGTAAATAAGCTTGACAGACAACAAGGGGGGAAACAATGTGTTGGATAAAATGTCTCATTATCCTTTATCTGTTCCACAGTGTGGGAACTTTAAGAGAAGCTTAACTTTGAGTTCCTACCTGGACGAGTTGGACACAGAGACTGAGGAGCCTGATGGCCGATGTCGCCGGCGGCCCCGTAGGGGCGAGCCCAGAGCTGGACGTCTCCTGGGGGATTTGGACCGTCGCCATGGGTCCTTCCACTCATCTGGGCGCCTCATGACTGGAACAACTTCCTTCTTTGGTGGGGGCTCTATCGGCCTGCTGACAAAATTGAAAAGTTTATAAAACGTTTGTCCTATCTGAAAAACGGTTTCTGGAAGCTAAGAAATTGCACTTCACCGCCCAATATTGGGTTATTATGATGAAAGTCTGCAAATGGTGGCACTTTTGAAGTCAGCGGGCTCATAGTAAACAAAGGGTTAATGCTTTCCTGGCAAAATTTGAGATTGTTCTGCTCAACCATCTAGGAGCTGTACCTCAGTGTAAAACATTGCATTTCCTGTTCCCACTAGCTGGTGCTGTGATTCTCCTTACATAGTGTTTTATGGATGTGTACTGGGGCAGACCCTCATCCTACTGAAGAATTTTGGTCCAGATTGGATAAAGTACGTGTTAATGAGTTCCTGGATCAAAAATCACCATGGCGCCACAGCAATGCCATCTCTCTCCTCCCACTTTCCTGTCTGTTTCCACTGCATACTATCAAATAAAGCCGTAAAAGGCAGAAAAAAAAGAATAATCTGTCATCTGTCTCTATGGCTACGTTCACACTGCAGCTTGAAGTGACCCAAATCCGATTTTTTTGCCCATATGCGACCTGTATCTGATCTTTTCATGCCAGTCTGAACAACACAGATCCGAACTTTTCAAATGCGACCTGAGTCTGAACAGCCGAGTCGCATCTATCCAACCTGTACGTCATTGATACTCGTCAAACGTCACTATTCTGTGTCCCGCTACACGGAAGAAGGAAAAAAATACATCGGACCATCCATGTTTACTGCCGCAAACGTGTGACGTTATTAATAATAATAAAGCGTTAGTCTTATATAGCGCTTTATTTCTCTACCAGAGAACTCAAAGCGCTTACAGTTCCGTGCATTCATTCACTCCACAATCGTATTTGGTGGTGACGAGCTACTAATGTAGCCACAGCTGCCCTGGGGCAGTCTGACAGAGACGTGGCTGCCAGTTTGTGCCTACGGCCCCTCTGACCACCACCATCACCATTCACACAACCACATTCACACTAGTCAACGTGGGGTTAAGTCTCTTGCCCAGGGACACACGACA
>VOQJ01024561.1:19380-40108 GCA_015052665.1 Apistogramma diplotaenia | reverse complement strand
TACCAGTGAAGTTGTAGTGGTCATGTTTGACGTGCAGTGACACGAAAGGGACAAAAAGCAAAAAAAAAAAAAAACTCTTAAAAAGAAAGTTCAAGTTTTCAGGTGGAGCAGCGAATGGCAGCCTCTTCCAAAGGTCTTTCACAGTATAGGATTTAGAGGAGGACGGGGCTGCTCAGAAAGAAAATGAAAGAACCAGGAAGCCCAGCAGGGCGGCCAGAACAGCAAGAGAACGGCTCATATTTTACTAGTGGAAAGTCCTTCAGTGAAACAGCATTAACTCCCACCACATTCCCTTATTAACACTACATATACTTTAGCTACTCATCAGAACTGCTACAAATGAATGATTACACATGACAGGAGACTCACAGCTTCTGATGGAATCTGCAAGAGAGTCTCGATCCAGAGAAACATCCCTCTGAGTCTCCTGCATCTGAAAAATTAACACACACACACACACACACACACACACACACACACACATAGATTGTATATTGTGTATCTGCAGGCAAACTCAGCTCATTCTTCTCCCTCGGTTGTATATACTTAGAAGGAGTGCATGCTTACCTTAATATGCTTTTTGAGGTATTCGGCTCTGCTCATTAGGCTTTTAATCTGATGAAAGACAGAGTTATATGCACCGTTATAACCTTTTAAAATATGTTTTCTACTCGTGATTTTAGGGAAGCCTGTGGGTTGGTCAATTAAATGAACTCATCCACTATTGGATGGATTAGAACAAAAGGCATAGACATTTGTGGTTCTTCAGGGATCTACTTTTCCTCTGGTGGGTTTTAATGAACAGTCTTCTGGTGGACGGGTGCGTTGGTCAGCCCCGGTTAGTTTTCATCTAACCACCATCTAAAGGCCATTTTCCCAATACTTTTATCATCAGATGTCTGTAAAACGAAATACACTACTATGAGCCGCAGCAGTAGTTTGTGGTTAATTGTGCTTAGTGCTACATAACAACTAACAAATGTTATGCAACTGTAACAAACATGAGAAATTTAGTCCTTTTAGTCTTGTTTTTGATTTTATGATGACTTCAGACGAAGCTTACAGAGGGTTCGTTATTTTTTGTTGGATATTATGTATTTTAGTTCTTATTTTCGATACACTGTAGCATATTTGTGCAGAAAACAATCCAATAACCTCTAGATGTGTGACGACCGAATCGAAGCGGATCAAACTGATCATCTCTGCATCTTACTGTTTCTATTTTTTGAAAAAAACATTTCATATGGCACACATGTGCAAGCAGTAATTGCTGTCATCACAAGGCCTGAGGGTGCTCTTTACTGTGGTAATCAGTCCTGCGGTGATCATGAAGGTTCTTGGCTGCACCTAATACCTACTTGTTCCCCCCACTTTGTCACAATTTAAAGCCGGTTCTCTTGCATCTTACTGGAGAAACATCTGACGAGAGACCTAAATTGATGACGTCCATAATGTCCCCTTAAAACGCCGATCTCTGGAGCCAAATAATCATTTTGACCACAGGTTTTTAGTATCCGGCTTTGACCCCAGCCGTATGTAGCCACAGAACTTTAATCACAATCCCTTTAATCACCAACTACAATAAATGTGGAACAAATCTACACGGCTGAGTATATGGGGCATGCTGATAACTTGCAGCGTTTTTATTACTGACAAAGTCTACAAAACAAAGCGATCCCATGTATGCTCAGCCTTAATGACCCTATGTCAACGTACACTGGCTACATCCAAGCTATGACTCACAACCGAGAAGCCGTGATATTGAATTTCAGCTTCGAGAGGCCAAAGTGTGCTCAACAGTAGATATGAACGCACATGGAGGCGAGCCACGGCAGCATGTGTTGGCTCTTTCGGGTTCTCACATACACACGTGTTTTTAATCTAATACCCCAAACCCGCCTCCTTAATGCTGCATTAGATTATTACAGCCGCAGCTGAATTTACTTAAGACAAGCACCCATAAAACTTCAAATAGGGAGGTCTACGAGGCCCACTCAAACCCCCCCAACCCCCCCCCCTTTTTTGGGCTTTACTGGTGAAATATGTTTGTCTGGTGTTGGACCAGTTTCTGGATTAACAATCCTCGCAAAAACAAAATACCCCGGAGCATTAATAACAGACATACGCAGCTCCTCGTCAATGCAAACATCCAGTGTTCCCGACTGCTAAAAGTTCCAGCGAACACGCTCACACAATCACAGGAGCCGAGGTTTATTCAGGCATGTAGCCCCCCCCCCCCCTCAGGTAAGCTCAAGACTAGAAATAAAACAGTAAATGGATGATGACCTTCTTGACTTTTTGCATTCATCACATCCCCATATCTTTTTTCAAAATTCTAATTTCCAATGTTTGCTCATTTAATTTCATCTTTATCTTTAACCACTTCCATCTTTAGCTCGGGGAGTTTAAACCCGACATTACTAATTTGCAACAGAAGCCGTAAATCCACATGGAGAACTTGTTAGCGAGCTGTAGCTTTGACACCAAGTGGCAACCCCCCCACCCCCCAAGGCTAAAAAAATGAAACAAATATGCCAAGAACTGCAGTGCGTGAAGAGGCCACTTAAGGGCAGCTTGAGAAGCGAGTCCACAGACTCCCGTGTTAAAATTCCCAACTTCAAAGCACTTAAGCGTAGGGGGGTGCATTTTTTTAACTCATCTATTCGGATGTTCTTAAGGCTTAAAGTTTGGGTGTGATCACTTTAGTCAACATGCAAATAGTTCAACAAATGATGTGCCTTCCTTTGATGTACATAGTGTCCCATAAGTGTGTTAATTAGCACTAATTGCTACCGTTAGCTGATACCTCGGCGCTCCACCCTGTCATTCAAACACAGTCAAGTGTGGCTCCAAAGATCAACAGAGTAGCAGCCAAAGTGCTAAAGTTGAGACTTCAAAACGCAGAGCATAGAAACCAATGATTGATGTGCTTTTACCATATTTTATGAATGACGCATCTCGCTCATAACAAGCTACACTGACATTTCAGGGTTTTCACTTGTGTGATTATTCAGCTACATATAAAAAAATCATCAGAGGATCTTTAGTGTAACAAGAAGTTAACATAAGAAGGTTTTTCTCAGGCTCTGGATAAAACTCCTTTATTCCAACCAAAGCAAGACTCACTAAGAGTAATCCAAAAAGCTAAAGTTATTAGTTATTAGAGTTCATAGAGCTGAAAATTCTCTGTTTGTCACATTGTTTAACTCTTTGTACAAGTGGTCATGTGATGCATTGTAAATATAGGATATCCAATCATGCAAGTGGACAGTGATCTATGTGTACGTTACACAAACTATAGATGATGAATTATATTATTTGGTCTTTACCCAAAAAAAAGCACTGGGGAAACTGATGGAGTGTACACTGTGGAAGCCGAGGGCTTGTTGGAGGTGTGAGCACTCAACCAGAATCTCTTTCTCAGCCACTCACCTCGCTGTGGAGCAGCTCTCTCCTGCGGCCCTGGGGCTCGGCTGGCTCGCCAAGAGGGGGGGGGGAGAAAAACAAGGCTTAAGAATAATGAGGAGAGCAAGGCAGGAAAGCAGTCCAATACCTAATCACTGTGTTTGTTCAGGGAGAGGTTAAGAACAAGACTGGATTTCACTAGCGGGGTTCTAATGCAGACCGGTGTTTTCAGTCTGCAAGCCTACAGGGAAGACTCACAGAAACCGGAGAGAGATGAGGAGTAAGAAGAGGGCTCTGTGGTGCTGAGGCATGTTGGGAAGCTGTGCGGCAAAGAGCTCTGAGCCACTCAAAGAACCAATGTTTTCTCCCCAGTTTACTCCTCGTGGCATCTGCTCCGCCACAACAAGGCTCCCTGACTCTGGAGAAAGAGGCTTCGGCAACCAGTTAAACCAGTATTACATGTAGCAAATCTAACAAAAAGCTATCGGTGTAATTCTAGACTTGTGTTTTTGTTATAAAAAAAATTCTGCTTTAGAAACAAACCTCCATTTCAAGCGAAAAAGCATGTTTTGGGGTTTTTTTTTTTGCAATGACCAGAATAACTTTTAAAAACAATATCTGAATGATCAGAGCCTCGTCTATTAGAGAGATAATCGTTTTTGTTTGTTTCCAGCGTGTAAACACAAATACGTGCAGTATTCTGTCTGAATGGGAAGCAGATGACGAGGCTCTCGTACCACACACAGGGTGCTGGCACGGGTCTCATCCCAGTTCAAAGCCACATCTGGATCACTCTATTCCACCTCTTCCATTGGGCTGATCTTCCAGATGAGCTCATGAACCCAGCCTAATGGACGCCAGGCCACAGACAGAGTCTCTGGAGTCTCTTCTGTCAGTCAGTTTGTCGGTCGTATTAAGCGTCCCCATCTCTCTCCAAGTCTGTGGCTTCACGGCCTCTTTGTCTTTATGCTTCCATATTATCTTTCACTCCTCCTAAGTCACTCTTTCTTTGCATCCATCTCTCTTAAAGGCCCTTTGTCATGATCACTGCCTTTTCTGATTCCAGTTAAATTGCTCTGTATCTTTATTTGCTCTCCTAAGTCTTTCCCTCGAGGACTGTTTTCTTTCTGCAGCTATTTCTTGACCTGGCTGTACCCTCAACTCTAACTGAATTTCCTGAGCTGTGCTGTCCTAGCTTACTCATTATTCCCCCTTTACATAACCAAGCGCCTAGCTGCCTTTTAAATACTGTACAAGGCTGCAACAGTTTTGTTGTGCAAAGAAAGTGTAAGGTAAAGGATTGCGGTGGTTTCAGTGTCTTTGGTGACACTTTAACATTCCCTCTGCTCAAAGACACTTTGGCTTAAAGATGCATTAAGATGCTCAGCAATAATTGTTGTTGTAATGAAAGAAATGCATTTGTCTACCTGCTAGTGCCAGCAGCAGTTCTCCTAAGCACTGCTGGTACATATCCAGAGCCTCAAGGTCATCTGATCCACCCTCCTCCTATACAGGAAAGTTATAGAGAGGCATAAATTCTTTAAATCAGATCACAAAAGATGATACTGCTCCATCGTTCAACTAATTCAAAACTAACATTACGACTCTGTTAGTGCAGCACAATTTATTTCCTTCTTCCAGATACACAAAATATACAATAAAAAGGTTTGTGCATCTAAGAAAAGCAAAACATTTGGTTTTGGTTCACCAATAGGCTTCAAAGATGTGGTTTGGGAAGCAACCTATGAGGAGGGTTTGGTTAGTACTCTTTCAGGTGGGTCGTGTTCTCTGTGATATGACCTCTGCTTCACTGTCTCTGTGTGTAGGTCTACAGCAGTGGCATCATCACGAAGTGAAGCCATCTAACCTTAGCAGCAGCAGTGGAGGCCATCTGCAGAGCAGCCAGCAGTCGTGGCTGATCTTGAGACATTTCTGCAGAGGAAGGAAAAAGGAAAACTCGACTTTGCACCTCACAAAAAATAAACTACATGTTGCTTCAATGAAGTCGGTAAAAAACGATGAGTGCGCTCAATAACGATAAAGACCGGATATTGATTAACAAGAGCAGTGCCGACATAGAAGAAAATCTAACAGGGTGTAACTGCGTCCAGCTTAGGGGCCGTGTGGTGCCCCCGACTTCGCCCTGAGCTGTGTTCTTTTACCTCGGAGGACGTCCCTGGAGGTCCGGGCCTGCTCGAAGCTCAGCCTGTTGTCCGAAGCCACCAGGGCTTTGAGCTCCTCGGCTCTGGACACATACTGCCTGACCTGCGGGAAGGCCTCTTACATTGACTTAACTTAATTATATCAAGCGCAACATATGGTTCTCATGCCCTCGATACACACCATATGGTATTCATAAAGAAGAATTCATTGCAAGCGAGAGCCACTGGATTATAGAAAATACACACTGAAAATGGAGGGTTATCCACATGTGAATGCAAGGACTGTTCAGGCCTACCTTTTGCCTGAGGGCATCTTTACGTTGTTGGTCTGTTTCATCTGGGGGGGGGGCAAAATTAAAGATGTGTTGGTTTTTCATTTTACTGA
This sequence comes from Apistogramma diplotaenia, assembly GCA_015052665.1. Taxonomy (NCBI): domain Eukaryota; kingdom Metazoa; phylum Chordata; class Actinopteri; order Cichliformes; family Cichlidae; genus Apistogramma; species Apistogramma diplotaenia. Next base: position 34,156 of record VOQJ01024561.1, on the reverse strand, counting down.
GTTTATTGTGCTTAAACAAAGGTGGCGCATTGTAGAGGGACTTAAGCCACAGACATGATATGAGGGTAGTTGCTGCTCTTACAGTAAATAGCAGGGACAAAGTGCTCAAGAGCACTGCAGTAAAGAGAAAGTGCCGCGGACCTCTCCCCCTCCTGGTCCTTCTGAACAGCCTGTAGGACCAGCTCTTTCTGAAGAGAGGAAATATAAAGTGGCATCACTGATTAAAAGCATGTTCACAAACTTGCTAACATGTGTATAAAAGTCAATTTTTTTACTCTTACTGCTTTCACTATACTTTCTGCACTTGGCATGTGCTCCAAATCCACAAAAGGGTGAGTGAAGAACTCTGCAAAGGTGATCCGGGCGTCTGGATTTCTCTCCAGGAGCCGCAGCAGAAGGTCCCTGCAGCCCTTGGACACCCTGGCCCCAGGAGGGAGCTGATGCAAAACACAACCTTATTATGTTGCACCCAATCCACGGGGAAATACAAGGGAAAAGGACAGCACATTGTTGCCACAGGCCCTCTGGTCTCACATCGCTACTTTCTGTCAAAAGATGGCCTTTAAACTCTCCTTGTGAAACCCTGGATAATGGACCATGTGCTAATTCGATCCATTAAGTCTAACCGAGAACCCGAGCGTTTTGAAAGTCCTCCAACGTTAAAGTGCATGTATCTGGGACACCCCGGGAGCCCATCACGTACAAAGGCTGTACAGAAGGTGGGACATTTGCTACATGTCACCCTGGACGTTCTTGTCTCCATTAAATAAAGGGAGGAGAAAAAAAGTGCACGCAGCCCAGGTGATTGTGTTACTCGTTAGTCTGATGTGGTTTGTGGATGTAGCAACAATTACAGCTATTAGTTACTTAACCATTTAATCAATTAATTATTTTTTTCCATTCTACGAGATCACAAGCTCTTATATGCTATATTATATTATTATATATTTATCTCGTTATATATATAATATGAATTTTTTTTCATTTGTGTCACAGACTGCTCCCTTAAATCAGTGTTTGTCAAACTGTGGGGTTGACCATCGAGCCACTGCACAGGAGGATGGATGAGGAGGGAGTGAAGCTAAGAATCAATAGCATTTATGAAGAGAATATAAACAAACATAAGTTTACTTATGCTACTGTGCTGATGCTTGTTTCACTCAAATTCAGCTGGAATCCTTTGTTACTGCGCATAATTTAAAATGAACTTTTTCAGAAAGCCAGAGTTCGTTTAAGAGCCACTGTGTTGGGTGATTTAAGAGAACCAGCCATGTTTCAGTGAAGCGCTTCCATTGCTGTTTCCTCTTCAGTGGGATAGTTTGCCATCTAGTGGTTTACTACTTAAAATGGAAGAAAAACACGACATGAGAAAAAGTTTAATGGCAGCTGCACTGCTTTCTACAAAAGGAAACGTATTTCACATTTATTGTTGTGGAAGCATTTATTTTTCTTCAGTCTAAGTTTTCTAATTCCAGGATGTGATGATGTGTCTGGGAATGTTCAACCCCAACATGCTGTGCATATGCAACCAATTGGAATACTTAAAGTTATGCTTTTGCATATTCATGTGTAGCAATTTTCACTCAACATGAGAAACTATGGTATTCTGCAGGATTTCTGTATCTGCAGTGGGAACAATATTGGTCATACAAACTACAGCATGGGTCAAATTTTTCATTTACTAAAAAGAAACTAATTGATTCCTCATAACTTACTTCGATTGGTTGGCTACTCCGGATCTTCTCCTCTAATTCAGCATATGACTTTGATGCAAACGGTGCTCGACCAAACAACGCCTCTGTGTGCACAAAACAACATTCAGTACATTCGGCACTATTGCACAGTAATTACTGAGTGCACATTAATAAAAAAAGATTCCTTCTGTTTGGTGTTGTACACTGTCACACCCACAGTATACAGTACTGTTATGTGTTATTACAATAGCACACTTACAACACTAAAAATCCATAAGGGACCCTTCACCACCCTGCCACTTCATGATTAATAGTTCAATTCTGCTTTAACCTACTGAGCGCGCTCTTTCAAACCTGCAGGGTCAGTCAGCTGATTAGCCTTTCATTGCTGGGAAAGCAGTGGTGTCAAGATGTTATGAATTATTATTAGAAGTGAGGCACACTACATGAGAAAGGACTGATTGCACCAGATTCTGTATGTTCAAAACCAGATTAGTTGCCTGGATGTCTAATAAAGATGTATTACAACTGTTGATGGTATTCCAGATTCACAGGGAATAAAAATGTGAACACACAGGACTTGCCATAGAGAATGACTCCCACAGACCAGAGATCCACCCTGGAGTCATACTGCCGTCGACACACCATCTCAGGAGCCATGTAAAGAGGAGAACCTCTCAGGACACTCTGCTCGTCCCAGGGTGACATGTACTGTGCAAAACCAAAATCTGAAAGCATATAAGGAGGTAAATGCAATAGCATTAACTACTCAGCTCCCCTGGTATTTGCTGTTTACTTGCTGTTTACTTGCTGAGTGCATGAGTGCGTGAGATCACCTGCTAGTTTGAGGACAGAACCGCTGAGCAGAATGTTCTGGGGTTTCAAGTCCAGGTGTGAAATGTTCCGCTCATTAAGAAACTGGAGGGCACAAGCTGTTTGTGTGGACACAATTACATAACAGCAGGCTCAGCACAGGATGTGAATGCAAGTTTCTCCCACAAACAAGTATCCACAGCTCAAAAAACTAGGTTTAATCCCCAGACTTCCTAAAACAGGTATGTAAAAAGCTCTTCTCATGCTGATTTATTACAAACAAATCTCTCATTGAAAAAGCTTAAGAACAGTATTCTTTGCAATGGCATTCACCCACCTATCTGCTGCAGGAAGCGGCGAGCCACGCTCTCAGGTAAAATCCTGCGACTGCGAATGAAGCGGGAGAGGTCTCCGCCAGAACACCACTCAAGGATCAGGTAAATATTCTCAGCATCCCACTGATGAAAAACAAGTATTCAGACACACAGCAAAAGAGTGAAAGCAAGATCAGGGCTGCTAGTTTCATTTTGGGGGGGGATCACTGTGGCCTGTCCATGCCAGCAGACAGAAGCTCCAGCCCCTGTAATCCTGACCTGGATGAAGATCTTATCTGTGATGAAATGCTTCTATCCTGGTGGCAGCACTGTCTTCTAGAATGAAACTGCCCCCATTGTGTAGGAGTCACTGAATGGCTTAATGAGTACAAGGATTATGGAAATCATATGCTATGGATTCACTCGACCCTCTGAACACCTATGGAAGATTTTAGACTGATGTTAATCAGATAGATGGATGGATGGATGGATGGATGGATGGATGATGGATGGATATTACAGTGCACAAAATTCTAACTCTTCACATGAAATTTATGCATATTCATAAAGGAGTCCTTGTATAGACTAAAACACATGCATTAGCTTACCTGGAAGTCTTTCAGCTGTACTATATGAGGATGACGGACAGTCTTCAGGATTTCAATCTCTGTGAGCAGATTTTCTGTAGAAGCCTTGTTAAGCGTCTTCTTCCCAACCACTTTAACTGCAACCACCTCTCGACTGTTACCCTGCAGCATCACAGCCAAGAGCTAAACGTTCACGTTTAACGAGACTAGACTAAGACTTTAATGCTGGACTTTGCCATTAGCAGTGACTGCACGTACTACACATGTGAGAAAGAAAGTTTGCACAGGATTCTATGCAGTAAACTCCAGGATTTAATCATTTGTAAAACCACCTTCAGCAGCAATAACCTGTATTATTTTCTGCATGACTTTATCAGTCTTTTTTTTAATTTGCAGTTTTTTACTATTAACATTCTGCAGCACTGTAAGGGTACCTTCAACCCCACAAAATCATCAACAAACGCTGATCTCAGTGCTGATATTAAATCCAGCCAATTTTTCCAAACATTTAGCACCTGGCTGCTACTTACTCTTCTAACTCCTATGGAAGCAGTAAGGCTGCACAGTCTCCTGTGCAAACTTTATTTTTCACATTACTCTAAATAATGCACAACATACTCCGTGTGAACTTTAACAGTAGAGAAAACTATAAATGTAGAAAGCGCGGCACATAAAATAATAACTAATAACATTCACATTTACTTAAATACCACTGTTTAACTCACCTTTCTGTAGGCTTTGTAAACTGTAGCATATGTACCACTGCCCAGCCGCTCTGTGAGGATGAAGTCTGCCAGTTTTGGTGGAGCAAAGTTGGAAGTTGATGCCATGTTGGCTGCAGCAACATGAGGTTTCCCCAGCCAGATCTAAACAGGAATTTAAATGTGCTATTGAACCAAATAAATGCCTGACTTTCACCAGCATGGAGGAAAGAAAGGCAAAGTCGCCAGTCTGTCTGCACTCATTCCGCTTCAAACCTAATATAATTAAGAGTATTTTACACTATCTATGAAATATTTCACTATCTATAAATATATCTTCTTCTCTATCCAGGGAAATCAAAAGTTTACTTAAGACTGTAACTTCCGTTTACTGTCGGTTGATGTATCATATATGCCGAATTTCAGACAGACTGGCGAACGCTCGTTTGACCTGTATTTGTCATCTCAGTACGCAAAATAAACTGGATAAACTCTTGTTTCCTCTGCTAGCGTCACAAGTTCTAGCAAGCTAACTTAGCACTTGTGCATTACGCTAGTATGTATAGAACCATCAGATGTATTTAAAGTAACACAGTGTCCGCATTAAAAGCAGAGTATTACAGGTTTCAGTGTTCATACATAAATGCAATATGAATATGGAAATATCTGACACGTACCTGTAAGCAAATTCGCAGTGTATGAATGAGGAAAGTAGTGTTTACATTCCTGCTGTCAGACGGTCGCACGCTGTACTGCAGCTGACGTCAACACGTATTAAAAATATGACTGCCCCCTAGTGTTGATAATTCGTTACTGCAATCTGGGTGGCTTTCTAGGAATAAGTACTTTGTAGTAGCGGTTTAGTATAGTAGTAAATTAGGATTAGTAGCAGTAGTAGTAAATTAGGACTTGTAACACCCAGAAAAATATCAATCACTTCTCAGGTAATGCAGCTGAAGGATTTCCTTAAAATTGAATAATTCACGTTTTCACCTTGTTAAAAGGCAAATGATTTGAGGTTTTTTTTCAGAAAGTGATGCATGTTCATCATAGATAACAAAACTAAGTTAAAAAATCGCTTACATTTATATTGTGTATTTGCAATAAAAGTGTACGGATTCCTTTTGTGTGCATATTTTTATTGGGTTATAATAGTGTTTCATTAGATTTATCAGTTATTGACACAAACCAAAAAAGGCGCAGGTTTTCTTCTTGGTGTTTGGAAACACTCTCCCTATGTGGGTATGCATCATTAACTGTGCCATTTTTTAGTACATTAAAGCAACAGATCTGCAGGGACTGTTGTGCAGTTTAGCCTGCACTTTTTTTTATTATTCTCACACAACATAGAATACAGTCACTCAGCCAAGCGCATGCTCAAAGTGGAGTTTTCTCTGTAATTATTGTATGATCATTACCTTACTTTACTATAAGGTGTTTCGAGGCGACTGTTTGTTTGTGAATTGATTGTATGACAATAAAATTGAATTGGATTAAACTGAATAGATTTATTTACTCATTAAATTAAGGTTTGTCCCTTCTTTACGAATATGTAAATCCTTTATAAAAAAAAAAAAAGCTTTATCATTTATACTCGTCTGATATTGAAAATCATCAGCAAATATTTAGGTTTTATATATATATATATATATAAATTATATATAAATGTTAACGACGTATTTATATAAATTTTTTCTGCCTTTTTGCTACATTTTGGAATCGAGGCTTTTATTTTCTACAAACCCTCAACGGAAGTCAGCTGTCATTGGTGGTCATTTAAAGATGGCGGAGTGCTTGGCTGCACGTTTGACCGCCCAGGAGGAGCAAATTTTGCTCCTCACCAAGGAAATTTCCACTCTCCGGGACGGACTGTGCCACGGTCTAGACGCCGCCGGTATCGCAGTCGTCTCCCGGGAGCTGGAGAACCTGCGGGCGGAGAATGAGAAGCTCCGGTATCGGCTGCTGCACCTCCGACGGGGTCTGCAGGCGGAGCTGGAGGTGGAGGAGGCGCAGGGCAAGAGGCAAACGGGAGCCAAGTGTGACAAAGCTCCGGCGAAAAACACCGACAAAGCGCAGCAGACGAACAGCCGAGCTGACAATAACAGGGTAATAATTCAGACAGGTGCAGTTTAGATCATTTTATTTGTGACGTCAGTAGACAGCGAGCCGTAGTGCTGTATCATTGTGAGTAGCGGGCCTCTGTCCCATGAAGTGACAAGCTATACCGCCCCACTTCCAGAAATAGCTACCCCACTCAAGCCCATGTGTCTGCACTCTTTGAACGGTGAATAGGCTGTGTACACTGCAGGTCTGAAGAAGCACGCTCGTGTCTAATTAACAGGTGGCAGCTGCGCGTGCGACATCAGGTGATGGGAACAAGAAAGAGAAGAAGCAGGACAAGGTGCAAGGAGATGGAAGTGTGAAAGAGGTGACGATTGCAGGATCTCCAAGTTATTCTGTTCATTCAGAGATAGAAATGGAAAACAATGTAATAGTGTGACAAAACCTCATGCAAAACATCTACTATTGCTCAGATTTCATTAAATGCAGATTCAAAGTGTAGCCAGTTTCTTAACTTTGTTTTTTTATTTTTATCTACTTCAGCTGAATCCCTGGCCTGCGTACATTGCAGAACGTCTTAGTCTTTATGGGGAGCTGAAAAGGGAGAGCGATGCCCTGCTGGCAAAGAAAGCTGCAGACAGTAAGCCCATTACAGTGGAGCTGCCAGATGGGAGAAAGGTGGAGGGCAAAGCTTGGGTCACCACACCATATCAGCTGGCCTGCAATATCAGGTTAGTATACAAACCACTGACTTCATTCACTAATGATCAGCTTATAATTACATTATTAAATATGATGCTTTGTGTGCTACACTCTTGCCTCTGTGTTTCTTTATGCTTTTTATCCTGCAAACTCTATTCCTAATTTGCATGCTTCATTATAATAACTGAAATCACTGACACAGATTTGCGTTTGTCTCTCAGCCAGGGTCTTGCTGACAATGCTGTGATTTCTCGAGTGAACGGGGAGCTGTGGGACCTGGACAGGCCTCTCGAGCAGGACTGCGCACTTGAGATCTTGCGCTTCGACAACGAGGACGCTCAGGCGGTGAGTGGTCCTAAAACTTCAAAGATGTTCATAAAAATGTTAACCATATTTTCAGTATTGTACCAAACAGCCTCGGTGTCCCAAGATATGAGGGCATCCAAAAAACGTACACTGAACTACTTTCTTACCCACAAGAATAATGTTCATCTTACTTCATTCCCAGGTGTACTGGCATTCCAGTGCTCACATCCTCGGGGAAGCAATGGAGCGCTTTTATGGAGGCTGTTTATGTTACGGACCCCCCATAGAGAATGGTTTCTACTACGACATGTTCCTGGATGGACAGAAGTGAGCAAGTATTTCCATTAACATACCGAATGTTCCGATTCTTCTCTCAAGATTTATATGCATTTGAGTTTGAATGTTTTAATGATAGACTGGTGGCCTTGCAGCAGCAGCAGCATCATCATGCAGCAGCATCATCATCATCATGTCAAACTTGCATTGGCTAATACAGCAGAACCAAACTTGAGTCTTTCAGTATGTTTGCTGTTTCCAGGGGAGTGTCCAGCACAGAGTTTGGGGACCTGGAGGTTTTATGTAAAGCTGTGGTGAAGGAAAAACAGCCTTTTGAGAGGCTTGAGGTCAGCAAGGAGACGCTGCTGAAAATGTTTAAGGTGAGTGAAAGAGGGCGCACACACACACATAGTCTCTCTAAGACCGGGATGCTCTGCCTGCTTGGAAAAATACAGTATAGCGCTGTAGTTGTCCAGAATTTCTGCCATCCTGCTATTTTTCCAGCTGTTTTCTTTGGCGTTAAAAAACGTTCTCCAGCCAACTCACATCTGTTTTATCAGACTTCGATTAGACTTTCATATCTTACCAACCCAAAGTGTTTCCATCTTCCAGTACAACAAATTCAAGTGCCGCATTCTGGATGAGAAGGTCACCACCCCGACCACTACGGTCTATAGGTGAGATGTTTATTTGGACTTTGTGTATCTGTCTGTCTCTTTCTGTCTCTTTCTGTCTATATCGGCCTCATTAGGAGCATCAGTGCCATTCTGAGTTGATGATAACGTTGATCATTTTAACTTCCATCAAACAATGTGGCATCCTTTCTTTCCCACACATATTACATAGTCCATATCACTGTACATATCCAATTTTTTTTGAGCCTTGTCTATATTTATTTGTAGTTATTCTACTGCTGTGGCATTGAGATGTTTGCAGCTGTTGTAATTCATGATTCTTTGATAGATGTGGGCCCTTGATCGACCTGTGCAGAGGTCCCCATGTGAGACATACAGGCAAAATCAAGGCCATGAAGATCTACAAGGTATTTCCAACTTCATATTTTTATTCTTGGACTCTATCAGATTACCTTTTATATGAGTCACAGGTCAAAATAATCTTTATTTATCTTAGATTGTCTGACATCAACCACTGCCAACAAACAGTCCTCTCACTGTAAGCCAGCTTTCTTCTAATTCACAGCTTCTGGTAAACAGAAGGTTTTCACAGCAGGGTGGGTTTTATATGCTCACAGCCAGATCTTTGTGCCCGGGATGACCATACCAATACTGTGCCTTCTCTTCAACGTCGCACCAAGTCTGAAACCCGACATTTAGAGCGATTACTTGTACATCATACATGTACCGACCTCAATAACTGGAGCTTTAGACATGTTTCATATGAACATCCACCATTTTTACAGTGTGTGTGTGTGTGTAACAAGGTGAATCTAAAATCTGTCGTCAGAACTCTTCCACCTACTGGGAGGGCCACTCTGACATGGAGACTTTGCAGAGGATCTATGGGATTTCCTTCCCAGACTCAAAGATGCTGAAGGAATGGGAACGTTTTCAGGAGGAGGCCAAGAACAGAGACCATCGCAAGATCGGAAAAGTGAGTCACTGTAGGCAGGCGTGTTGTAGCACGCCTAAAACCAAAGCCTGAACCCAGCACAAAGAGAAATATAATTTGTAATTTGTGTCATGTCATGGCAAACATGTCCACTTTGGGGTTTTTGTCGACGTTTTTCCTCTTAACTGTTTTGGTGGTTTTATAGATGTGGCAAAACACTGAAACGAACCTTTACCAAGGCAACAACCTTTAACTGTAAACACGACCACATGGAAACAAAACGCATCAGTTTGAAAAGTTGCCTAGTTATGTAATCCAGCAGGCAAAACTCATTGCCAAACGAATTTTATCAGCTTCTGAATATTTTCAGTGCAATTCGAGACTGATCAAATTCGATCTTTGTCACTTGCAAGCCAGATCGCCTGTTGCCGCCATGCACCAGCTGAGGGCGCTGTGTCCCCTCCCATTGGCACATTCCGAACAGGGGCGAGTGAGGCATCAGAGCGTCCCAGCTGGTTCCCCAGCATGGGAGACACAGACGGCAGCACCTCAATCAGCACTTATTACAACACAGTTCCCATATTAAACACAAGCTACGAGGCTGTCGCAGCCAGTTGGAGGGAGGTGGCAAAAGTGACATGTTGTGTTTAAAAACTGCGCTCGGCGTTTTTCCAAGCTGACCCTTTTTCATTTGCTCAGTTCGACGTGGAAGCGGCACATTTTAAACCTCCCAATGCCGTCTACTCTCAGACAGCGTTTCTAAGAAGATGAGAGTTTATTAATGTGTTGATTTTTACAAAATATTTATTTTTCGTGCACACAGAGATGACGTGTGTGTGTCTTTGTTTATGAAAGAAGATGCCAGGCTGCAAACCTCTTAATCCCTTCCATGATTTGAATTTGAAATTAGTCTATAAAAGTAAGTGCCAAGAAATTAAAACCTCAAAGCTGAACTGTTCAAATGAAAGTTTGTCATTATTACAATATTTATTCAGTTGGGTTTCACACCATGAAGATCAACGTCCCTTTTTAGCCGTTTTGCTCTCTTGTCGGGTTTTGGGCAGTCATTCGCTGACAGATGGTCGAGCGTGCGATGATTGGATCGCTCGCTGATGTGCACGGAGGAGAGTCTCCTGCCGGCTGTACCTGCAGATAACGATGATGTGAACTCGGTTTTAAAAAGCCGTCTGTCTGCTCCACAGGATCAGGAGCTTTTCTTCTTCCACGATCTCAGCCCAGGCAGCTGCTTCTTCATGCCACGTGGAGCCCACATCTACAACACGCTCACAGAGTTCATCAGGGTAGGCGAGATGATTGAATACCTGCCAGTGACTGTTTTATTTCCAATATACGGGTTCTATGTTTTTATGTATTTTAAGAAAATGTGAATCCTGGTTATTTTTTTGGACAAAATCCATGAAACGGTCACAGTTTTAAAGAAAAGGAAGCGTTGTATTGTTTTTCACTCTGAGTCCATGAGAAGTGTGCTCTGCCTTCCCGGTGTTCTGATTCTGATTGCCTGCTCAGTGGCATGCACACCACTAGCTGTGACTCTTGCAATCACAGAAGCTCAAAAATAAGCAGTGCAACAGCAAAGTGAAAAGCTTCATCAGTCTCTCAGAGCTGCAGAAACGTCTGGCCACATCCTGACTCCTGTGAGTAATTTACATTATGGCATTGGCATTAATGAAGTATAACTTTTCACCTCTTAAATGTAGAACAAAATGAAAGCTACATAAACCCAATTCTGAAACAATTGGTAAGTTGTGTAAAATGCAAATAAAAACAGAATGCAATGATTTAGATCTCATAAACCCATATTTTATTTACAGTATAACATTGTTTAATGTTTAAACTGAGACATCGTAACTATTTCATGAAAAATATTAGCGGTTTTGAATTTGATAGCAGCAACATGTGTTAAAAGTTATAACAGGGTCAAGAAAAGGCTGGAAAATGTAAGTGCTGGTATAAAGAAACAGCTGGATGGACACTTTGCGACTACTTAGGTTAGTAGGTAACAGGTCGTTAGCATGATTGGGTATAACTTAGAGCATCTTAGAGAGGCAGAGTTACTCAGAAGTAAAGGCAGAGTTTCACCAATCTGCAAAAAATATCAAATTGTGGAAAGTTTTCAGAATAATGTTCCTCCTCAAATAATTGCAAAGGCTTTGAATATCTCATCATCTACAGCAGATAATATCAAAAGATTCAGAGACTCTGGAGACTTCTCTGTGTACAAGGGGCGAGGTCGAGAATCAGTAGTGGCTTCCCGTGGGCCTCAAGCAGCACTGCATTAAAAACCAGCGTGGTCAGTAGCTATGGTAACGGCACCTTGCACATCTGGAAAGACGCCGTTAATGCTGAAAGGTGTGTGCAGGTCTCAGAGAAACATGAGCTCCCATCCAGATGTGTTTTTCAGGGAAGGCCTTGCATATTTCAGCAGTACAATGCTAACATGCTAACAGCATGACTTCATAGTAGAGTAGTCTGGGTGCTGATCTGGCCCACCTGCAGAAGACCCTGGACTGTGCAGTAGCTGGTATACTCTATCAGCTAAGAGCTGCTCTCCTCTGTTTCCAGTGTTTTTACACGCTGTTGCTAAAGTGAAAGGATGCTATACAGTGGTGAGCACAGCCTTGTCCCAACTTCACTGAGACAAAGTCAGTTTTCAAAAGAGTCAATTTTCTCAGTTTAAACATTTCATTTTTTCTGTGTTCTATTGTGAATAAAAATATATTGCGCTCTGTTTGATTTACATCACAACTTTCTTGGAATTGTTGCAAATGTGGTCTTCAGATTGCAGCCGCATCCAGTCTTATCATGTTAAAGTTGAAAAATAAATTTTAGGTTTTCCACATTTGGAAGTTCTCAGAAGTTCTTTTTTAAAAGTTCAGTCTTCCGATTGTAAGTTCGGCTCCTCCGTGAAGTGCAGTGACTCTACAGGAACTTGTCTCTGTAGTGTATTTGGAAAGACACGATAACATCTTGAAGACTCTGACAGCACACACCCCCAAACTAAACCAAGCCAAGACAAACTCATGCATTGCACATACAAGGTGTAAGATCATTATCACATCACTTATATCTGTTAAAACTGTGGGGGGAAAAATTGACCAGCTTGCTATGCATTTCCCTCTACAATATATTGCCAAAACATTTTAACAGTGAGAAGTTATTTTGCAGGAAACCCAGTTCACACAGTTGTGCCGAGCTGGCTTTTACGACTGCAGTGACACGATTTTTGCAGTAAATCCACTCGTTTATTTTCAGATTTTGAAGCTCTCTTTTTTCTTCTTCTAAATAATACTGAGGAAAAGCTGACTGAGCAAGCATTATCTTTTTCAGCACCTTCCTTTTTGGTATTCACAGCTTCACATATTCACAGAAAATCTTCCACTTCCAGAGCCTTTGTACTGCTGGCTGCTAAACGGCTCAACAGGCTGTTAAATGTTTTGTTGAATGGCAACAAATGGATAAATACAACCCACACAATGTGATTTCCACTGCTGCAGCTGAAGGTTGCGTGCCAGAAGTCATGATTTTGTTTAGTACCTGCGCAGCCCAAACAGTTTGTTTTAACCTACGTGGTCTGTGGTTTTTCTAGGATGAGTACTGGAGAAGAGGCTTTCAGGAAGTAGCCTCCCCCAACATTTATAACAGCAAACTGTGGGAGACATCTGGCCACTGGCAGCACTACAGTGAAAACATGTTCTCCTTCTCTGTGGAAGATGACATATTTGCTCTGAAGCCAATGAACTGCCCCGGGCACTGGTAAATTTAGAGCGCTCAAGAAGGAAATATTGTTTTTCTCAGATTCGTACATCAGGCCACACATGCAGATGCGTATTAGTCATTTGATTTGCTACCCTCTGGTTTTCCTGCAGCCTGATGTTCGGCCACAGGCCTCGCTCGTGGCGGGAGCTTCCCCTGAGGCTCGCGGATTTCGGGGTCCTGCACAGGAACGAGCTGTCGGGAGCGCTGACCGGGCTGACCAGAGTGCGCCGCTTCCAGCAGGATGACGCTCACATTTTTTGCACAATGGATCAGGTCACAACATCAGTAGTTTGAGACATTTTTGTGGGATGTTTTTGTTTTTGCTTCTAACAAGATGTGAAAAACATTTCTGGAAAAACAGACACCTGCTTATTATGAGTCATTTCCCAAATGTTGAGTCTTTTTTTGTTTGTTTGTTTGTGTTTGTTTTGTTTTTTTTAACAGATTGAGTCAGAGATGAAGGGCTGTCTGGACTTCCTCCGCTGTGTTTACGATGTATTTGGATTCTCGTTCCAGCTTCACCTCTCCACTCGCCCGGACAAGTATTTGGGAGACATTGCTGTTTGGGATCAGGCTGAGAAGGTAAATGATGTCATGAGTCACAGTTTTAGTTTAAGATGTAAAAAAGGAAATCCAGCTGTCTTCTGAATTCAGTCCCACAGCAGGAACAGCATAGATTTAAGCAAATAAATGCTCATGTTGTCGCAGACTTGCTCTGGATGATAGTATTGGTTCCTTGCCATGTGATTATACAGTAGTAGAGTCAGAGCTGTGAATCATTGTGAAGTTCGATAAATTTCTGTGGGTGGTGTGTTGTCAATAAAAGGCATTACTCATTTGTTTGACTTGATCTCCTCTGTTGTGTCCAGCTGTAAATTGCATAATGGCACCAATTAAAGCTGAAGTGAATATCTTATACCTGCGTGTGCACTCAGGTATAGAGATTGTAGTTCCGTGTAGCTTGCTTTTAAAGTACATGCTAACTTCTGCCTCATGCTTGACAGCAATTGGAAAACAGCCTGAATGAGTTTGGGGAGCCATGGAGACTGAACCCTGGTGATGGTGCTTTTTATGGACCCAAGGTTCCGATTAAATTCTTTTAGATCTGCTAAACACAAACTCAGTTTGAATCTCTTTCTGTGGTCTGGAAAGAAGTTAATTCTTTCTGTGCCGTTGCAGATTGACATTAAGATCAAAGATGCTATTGGACGCTACCACCAGTGTGCAACCATTCAGCTGGACTTCCAGCTGCCCATCCGCTTTAACCTGACCTTTGTGGGGTGAGTCACCTAATAGAAACATTGACACACTGCTGAGTCTGTGCGCTTTAGTGTGCCAAGGATTACGCATTAAGCCCCTCCTGGATAAGATGTCTCAGCCTGTGTATGTAAATCTGAACTGGCTGCACAGTTGGCAGGCTGTAGGCACACTAGGAGCTTCAATTAATAAACAACACGGGGACAACAATGCCCATCCTATGAAGCAATAGACAGCAGGCATTGCCTGGATTTATGGTTATGATTTGTATATACTGTAAGTCCAAGTGTATTAGTCCAATCAGAACAGTGTTGTCCACTGAAAGAGAAAAGGCAGATATGAGAGTGACTGCATGTTAATAGTGAAACATTGTATTAACACTCAGAGCACTTTGAGCTGCTTATTGAATTAAAAAGAAATAAGATTTATTCTTATATTAAGTGTTTGCATTCAACCACACTTAACATAAAAGTGTTGTTTCGTTTTGTTTGTTTTGCTACAATTACAGAAAAGATGGGGATGACAAATCCCGACCAGTCATCATCCATCGTGCCATCTTGGGCTCAGTGGAAAGGATGATTGCCATTTTGACAGAGAACTATGCAGGAAAATGGTATACACACACACACACACACACACACACACACACACACACACACACACACACACACACACACACACCCTCCCCACCACACACATCTGTGGGACAATCAAACACC
>VOQJ01024561.1:2390-19360 GCA_015052665.1 Apistogramma diplotaenia | reverse complement strand
GAAAAGAATGATTGCGATTTTGACAGAGAAATATGCAGAAAAAAAGAATACACACACACACACACACACACACACACACACACACACACACACACACACACACACACACACGGACTGTTCCCAGCACTCAGTTGTGTGGTACTTTAAGGCACTCAACTCTGGCTGGGACCAGAAGCCCCATCCATCTGATGTTTGAACCTACTGTTTGTGAGGTTGGGCCAATCAGAGGAAAGCTGGCTAAAAAAGAGGGCAAGGAGCTAAAACTGCCTGTTTGTTGCATTGAATGATCCGAGGGAGCTATATCAAAGGCCAATTTAAGATAAATAAGGACGTGTGAGTTATGCAAAGCTACTCTGCTGCACTCCAAAAATAAAACTGCACAGCTGGAGTCTTTAACTGCACACGTTGCTGATGTTGCCCAGTGTGTTGATCTTTTATTTAGAAATCAGACGGACTTTGTAGTTGTTATAGGTGCCTTGTGTTACTATGCAGTTTTAGCTGTATTTTGAGTAACAATTCTCCCAGTAGGGTATTATTTTAAACTCAACCCAGTCATAATGATTTCAGCTCTTTCTTATTTATTTATTTTTTGAGAAACACATATTGTAATCTTTATCTATTCACTGTATGAAAATTATTATAGCATTTTTCTTCCTCCTCTAGGCCTCTGTGGATCTCTCCACGTCAGGTGATGTTGGTGCCTGTCAACCAATCCTGTGAGGATTATGCAAAGAAGGTGCATCTTACATATCCTCCCTGTGGTCATAGTCCCTGATAATTTTTTACTGCCATTCATATATATAGAATGATCTTGAAATATACTGTAACAAAATCCTTTTCTACATGTCAGGTGTGCAAGCAGTTTACAGAGGCTGGTTTCATGGCAGATGCTGACCTGGACTCTAGCTGCCTTCTGAACAAGAAAATCCGTAACGCTCAGCTGGCCCAGTACAACTTCATTCTTGGTGAGGAAAACTGAATGCCCCAAATATGATTGCTAAGAAACAAACTGTGTAAAGGTCTGGTCTATTAAAGGGAAATGAGGATGCTTGTACATATGCTTTGAGTTAAATGATGCAGGATGCATGCATCATTTAACTCAGTACAAAGTAAATTAAATTCACCACAGTTCTGTGGATTTGGGCTGTGTCAGTGTCTTCTGTCTCTTCATGTGATCCAGAGTGAATCAGTGATGTTGGTTCTGAGCTCTGTGGGGGCCAGGCCATCTGTTGCAGGACTCGTCGTTCTTCTGGTCAGGGAAGATGGTTCTTTGTCAGTGTGTCTGAGATCATAGTTGCTTAAGAATGAATTTGTGATGATCTGATCCTGCTTAATGAATCCAAAACATGCTAACAGATGAGGGTAGGCAGGAGCCTGACTTCAGTGATGGTAAAGTTGCAAGGAGAGCAGAGGTAGGGAAGGTGGATTAATTTAAATACCTGAGGTCAACCATCCAAACCGATGGGCAGTGCACAGAATAGGTGAAGAAGAGAGTGCAGGCAAGGTGGAGTGAGTGGGGACGAGTGTCAGGGGTGATTTGTGACGGGATAGCAGGAAGAGTGAAAGGGAAGCTTTACAAGATGGTAGTGAGGCCTGCTAAGATGTATGGATTGGAATGGTTTTGCTTTGGAATGAAGTCTGTAGGTTAATAAGTAGCAATAACAGGAACTCCAGCTGTTGTATATTATGCAAGACCGAGCTTCATACAACATGTAGCAACAAATCAGGAACATGCAATGTTGTTCCCCCCCTGGTCCTTCTTTCAATGTGAGTGCTCTGTGGCTCACGAGATTTTTCACAGCCTCAACAACAGCTCACAGCATGTAAAACAATGTGGTAAACTAAGAAAAAAGACAGGAAGCTAAGCTGGAGGTGACATAGTGAAGATTTCAGGTGTTTCATCTGGAGTGACCAGGATGGACAGGATTAGAAATGAGTATTTAAGTGGGATGGCTCAGGTTGAGCAGTTTGACTGAGATGGTTTGGGTACTGAGTATAGACCTGCCAGGCAGGAGGAAAAGTGGAAAAACAGAAGATTCATGGATGTAGTGAAGGAGGAGGGTTGGTGTGACAGAAGAGGATGCCGGGATAGCATCAGATGGAGGCAGAAAGAATAAGTATATGTATTAAATGAGCGAAAACATAAAAATCTATATTTTTGTTAGTTCCCACAATTTTGGTGAGTCAAAATAAAGATTCTTAATTGAGTATAAAGCAAATGGAATTCCAAGCTGGCTAACTACCCACAGCTGAGTGGGGACTGTGTCACGGTAGCTGTGTGTGGCATTATTTGGCCCCACGTCAAGTTGTTATCTTGTGTCTTGGCAGTGGTTGGAGAGAAGGAGAAGATGACTAACAGCGTCAATGTGCGCACGAGGGACAACAAAATCCACGGAGAACTGCCGGTGTCCGAGGTGATGGCTCGACTGGGCCTGCTCAAACGGTCTCGCTGTCAAAGTGCAGAGGAGGAGTTCTGATCCACACCAAGAGCGAAGTACACGCTCAGATTTGAATTCCTCACAGATGAGACTGCAGGAAGAAGTAAAGGGGCAAAAGATGGTGCTGGGAAAGTGCAGTGCAGACACAAGGTGAACTGATACACTGTAAGTAAATGTAACGATTGGGCCTGTACAGCGACCCTGCAGTGCCTTCAGGATCATCTGTTAGGGGTGGAGAAGCGTTTGTAGGTAGTGTTGGATATAAAATTGTCAAGGTAATCTAAATGTATCTGAAGGAAGTGAAGACTGTCATATGAATGTTATGTGAATTTGACATTGAGTTGTTTTCACCAAGGTTTGACTCTGTGGGAAAATCCAGGAATAAAAAAAACTGCCAAATGTGAGTGCTTTTCTTCATTTTCATGAGAGAAGTTAATCTTTAACTAGTTTGATATCATGACAAACCTCAAAAGTTTCATTTTGTAGAGTCACACAGCCTTCGTAATTTGTTTTTTTTTTTATTTCTACTTGTTTTGCTTCATCCGTTTATTCATTCCAAAGACATAACTATTAATCATCTTTGCTTTGGAATGAAGTCTGTAGATTAATAGGTAGCAATAACAGGAACTCCAGCTGTTATTGTGTATTACGCAAGACCGAGCTTCATACAACATGTAGCAACAAATCAGAACATATTACAGTGTGTTTTTTGCCCATGGTCCTTCTTTCAATATGAGTGCTCTGTGGCTCACAAGGTTTTTCACAGACTGAACAACAGCTCACTGCATGTAAAACAATATGGTACACTATCCAAAAAATGAGATTTCCATAAATTATAGAATGAGACAAATACATTGTAGCGTCTGTCGCCACGTTGAAAGAGATGGAGAAAGATTACCAGCAGGGTTAACCTTTTATTAACAATTAAATGGTTGCTGTGGGCCACAAAAACACCAAAAACAACAACAGAAACGGGGTGGCAGCTCTCATTCACCCTCACGCTCGCTCTCACGCCACCTTCAAGAACCACACAAAACAGTGGGAAAATCACAGAGCATCTGCACAGAACAGCAACTCACTTTTAATCAGTATTTTGTTGGAAGACTAACACTCAAACAGATAAATCTTCTAAGCACTGAATATATTAAAATTAATATGCTTTGCGCTGCAGCTTTAGCTAGAGAGTAAACAACCTGATTACAGCTTTGCATGTGTTACAGTTTTACTATTTTACTATTTTAATTCAGTTTCGTTTTCTAACAGTTTGCACAGATATTGTTGTTGGACTTCTTCTTCGAACGCCAACTTTTTAAAATCTTTTCATAGCTAGTCTGGGGGTTTATTTTAGCGAGCTTAGCTAACACTTTAGTTGACTCTAAAAATCAGAAAACTGCTGTATTGGCCTGTTTCCAACGACCAGAGGAGTAGCAGCACTCCCGTTTCCTACATGACGTGAATGCGGCTTCCTTTAGCTCTGCGGTAACGATGGCTCCTGTCTGTCAGATTTGGAGACCTGACCGAGGACGGTGCCTTAAAAGCTACGGAATTATTGTCGTATTGTTTATGGACCTAATCTTACAATGTGTTAACGGTATGCTTACAATGATAAACTCATAGATTAGCTCGTATGTCTGTCTGGCTTTGGTCGTTAACGTTACCTTTCCCCAACTGAATTAGCATGAAATGGGTAGCTAGCAAACTAGCCTAACGCTGGTGTGTTTAGCCAGGTAGCAATGAAAACAGGCTATAGTGTAGCAGCACGGATTCAGCAATTATTTTCCGAATACAGAAAAAACGTCGTTTGTTAAATGTGTCGTATTTAAGTTAAACTATATGACAGTTAACAGTTCACTGTTGATGCTAATTTGGAGCGTTGACAACACATATCAGGGGCTAGCTTCGGTGCAGTAGCTTCCTTAAGTTACCGAAACGCAATAATTAGTGCGTTTTGTTAAAAGGAAGCCATTTGTTCTTCATTACGTTTGTTTAGACTTTTAATTTGTTTATCCACATATGACTTGAATTATTTAAAACGTTAATAATATCACGAATATGATCAAGTTCGTTTGTATATATACAGCACGTTTACAAATAAGCAGTGTTTACCCAGATTTCTTATATGGCCATGATAAGTGGCTGCTTTTGAGTGGATATCCTTTATAGTAATATTGTCCGCTTTCTTGTCAGGCTCCTTGAGCACTACTAATGTTGAGACCCACTACTCAAGAGATGGGCCCATCATAACCAGCCCTGTGGTCCCTGCTGCAGCCTCAGGTAACCAGTGCAGGCAGTTGTAGCATTACAGTCAGCATATTTAATGTTGACGTGTTTTACAGAGACATTTATTTCATTTTCAACTGATTATTTTTTATATTTGTTTGTTTTTTAGAAAAATGTTTGGTTTATGTAAAGGTGGTGACTTCACAACTGCTGCTAGTTGCAGTTTCTGAAACAAAAGAGTTGCATGAAGTTAGAAAAACAAAACTCGTCATTTGGTTAAAGCTGGAATTGGAAAATATCAGTCTTCATAGTTATCACAAGATATGATCAAGAAGGGTAATGACTGGATGATGAATAAAAAAAAATTAACCTAAGCATTACAGCTTTCACCAGACTATCATGGCTCAACTAGACTCTAACCGGGCTCCACGTAAGATGAGATGGAACAGCGGTACAACATTGCAGATATATGTGGCACAGTTTGCAGTCTTGGTTTCTGAATTGTCTATCCATTCATTTTTCCATTTGCTTCGACTCTTATCCAGTTGGAGTCTTGGGGGGACTGGAGTCCATTATAGTTGTTAGAGAGTGAAAAGCATGGAGCACAAAATTCATGCTGTGAAAAACCTGAATTTTTTAGAAAATTTGTGACCCTGACAACATTTTTCTAAGGACATTGATTAGATTTCATTGATATCGGTCCCTTTGTTGAGTTGTGTGTGTATCTCTTCAGTCTGAACAGAGAGTAGAAACAGAAGGAGGGCTGCATGGGTCTTTGGGGTGTGCTGTAACATGGCACCATGGATAAAAACTACCAATCTTAGAGGAATATGATTCTTGACTGGACAGTTTTGAAGTTTGTTGATTCCCATGCTCACCATAATTTGGAATTTCCTATATATAGCCTGAGATTGTAAAATACAGATTCTTTCATATAAGTAAGATAATGCGTGCACATTATCTGCAAAATAAAATACATTATTAACCTGTATGTCATCAAGTAACGTCTTTCATCCTGGATTTGTTGAGTTAATTGCTTTTCAACAACAGCAGCAACAGTTTTATTTCACCTGCCAGCAAGCAGCTGTAATATCGCAATCACGACTAAATGGCTTTGCTCAGGGACTCTTTAGTGACCTGCCCTCTTTGAGAGCTGAGTGTTTGTCATTTTCCTTCCACAGTCTGTTATCAAAAGTCACAGCTTGCTGCCACAGCCATTAATGAACGCTGGCTTAAAGTTCTAGACTTACCTTGTATAAAATACTAATTATTCTTGCTTGAAAATGTCTTAAAATAGATCCTATAACTTTGTGTTGGACTTGTTGCAGTGTTTCCTGCAGATGAGGATATAGCCAAGTGTCCTAGTGGGGGTTTGTGTCACCGGCTGCCAGCTGATTGCATTCAGTGCGATTACCATCACAACTGCACCTACGGCAAACCAGCTTTATTCACCTGCAGGCCCAAAAAAGGTGTTGATTGTATAGTGAGTATGGTGAGTATAGTGAATATGGTTATCAAAGATCTGTGCTGCTTAAAGATATTATGAGCTGTAGTATTTCTGTATCTTCTTTAGCTAATTGTTAAGAGGCTCAGTGAGGCTTTATTTTCTTTCTTCGTTGTATTAGCAGGGAGAGTTGGGACAGCAGCAACCCACTTTTTCTATCAACATCACCTGTCAGTTCTGTTGGCAGCTGGACCCATCCCAGTACCGCTGCACAAACTCTACCAACTGTATGACAGTCTCTTGCCCACGCAAGCGCTACAATGCCACCTGTGATGTGTTGGACCACGTGCATTGCTTGGGTATGTTAAAAGATCCTCTATATAGCCTGATTTGTTTCTACCAGGTTTATGAGATTTACCAGCAGGATGCAAACAGAAGTATCAGCTGATGTGAGCTGGCATTGGGATCAACTGATCAGCCAGCCGAGCTGTTCAATTTCATTTCATTACAGTATATTGCCAACCAGGGTGGTTATTGTAGCTATGTGTGTTGTGCAAAATGTAAAGTAGAATAATTCTGTTTTTCTAAGTATTGAACTCCATCAACTTGTTTTAATTTGGCTGATTTATGTGCGAAAGTGTTTAATGTGTCTTTTTTTTTTTTTAGGTAAAAGACGTTTTCCAAAACGTTTATTTTGTAACTGGACTGGTGGATACAAGTGGTCAACAGCATTAGGACTCAGGTAACACTAATAGTAGCAGCAGAACAGTTATAAGCAGCTTAAGTGATGGAAACATGAAGAAATCACTGACTCGGAATGTGTGATGTAACACTCTGTTTTTTCTGGTTTCTTCTGTAGCATCGTATTTGGTGGTTTTGGGGCAGATCGGTTTTACCTGGGACAGTGGAGAGAGGGTCTGGGCAAGCTGTTCAGCTTTGGAGGGTTGGGCATTTGGACTTTGATAGATGTCCTTCTAATAGGAGTTGGTTATGTAGGACCCGCTGATGGTTCTCTCTATATCTGAAGCAAAAGCCCTGGAGACGTGGCTGGTCTGTGCCCTGTTGCTCTTCACACTGCTTCACTCTCAAAAGACTGAAGATCTGAGATGCTGTGTTCTTAGCACGTTTGTCTGGCTAAGCTTGCTGTGCAACACGTCTTCATCCCATCTGCTAACAGGCAGGAAGTGTTTTCCTCATCACACCAATGATGATTCTACCCACACAACCATCAGATCAATCCCAATCATACCGCGTCCGTCTCCTGTCGAGATGGTGCTGTGCACGGGTATGAGGAGCCTGTAATTACCTCAGTCCAGTTGGTTTGACTTAGCTCGTGGTTCGACTCTGTCTTGCTGATAGGTACCTTTTGGTTTCCTGTGGAGCAGTGCTTTCATGTTGGAGCCGTGTGTTGCTTCACCCTCGTTGCAAGTTAAATGCTTCAATAGGGGGGTCAAATGGTAACCATAGCTACTGAGTATTTTATGGTATCACCACACACAAAGGACAAATTGAAAGGTTATTTATATCCTGAAAGTATGGATGTGCAGAAGGGAATTGCTAAGGTGTTTTTATTGATTACAGATTTTCCTTTCAATGGATAAACTGAACAGTTATTTTGCACGTAGCTACTTTGTTTCTTCCCCTACAATTTATTCAGCAGTGCAGGTCTCAACTGTAAGGACATTTGTCAAATGGGGGTACATTTTAATTGTTCACAGTTCATAGGTTGACTAAATAAAAGCTACTCTGGTCTCAGAACAGCAGTGGGTAGTAAACAGAACAGGAAGAATCATAATTGTCTCTTCCTGCAGCCTGTAGTTGGATTTTAGTTACAGATGCAGATAACAATCTAACCGTGTATGATTGTGTTCATGATAAGTGTTGAAACACTTGAAATGTGCTGCACTAGCAAACTCAGCTACTCGTGTTTCACGTGTTGGGGGATTTTGGCGATATCCTCGGCATTTAAGTGTTCTGAAAATCTGTATCATCCTTTACATCCTGTGCAGTAACACTGTAAAGACCACCCACCTTATGTAAATATGTGTTCATTTTTTTCTCCTGTGTAAGGACACTGTAAATGTTTTTTGGTTAAGTAAATAAAATAGTGAAATGTTTATCTAAATGTACACAACACAGCTAACCAATTCCCAATGGCTTTTATTTATTTATGGAGTATGGTAACGTATGATGCTGACATGGCTGCTGCAGTAAGACCAGAGGATTTTGAAGTTGAACTGTAACACCAATATACTCGCATGCTCAGCTGATTACAGTCGAGATACAGTTGTGTCAGTTTGCACTGCTAAGGTTACGAGGTCCTTTACGTGCAACAGGACAGACGCGTCATTTCAGAGGCGCATAGGTTTAAACATGCTGCCTGAAGGCTGGTCTCCATGCAGGGTGTAATAGGAAT
Organism: Apistogramma diplotaenia; assembly: GCA_015052665.1. Lineage (NCBI taxonomy): Eukaryota > Metazoa > Chordata > Actinopteri > Cichliformes > Cichlidae > Apistogramma > Apistogramma diplotaenia. The sequence continues at coordinate 10,842 of VOQJ01024561.1, read as the reverse complement.
CAGGAGCTCTGTTATTAGCTGAGGTCATTTTCACAGATGTCAGTTTTTTTCTCTCACATTAAACACAATGAGCGGTGCCAGAAACCTTCATTACCTACAGGTGTCTGACACTAGGCGGGTAATGCAGTGGCCAGGCAAAGTGCCCCTTTTAATCAAATGTCATTCAAGAGCCCATAAACAAGGCACTGAATAGCAGGGCACTGCAGCTCAAATGTCTGTGAGGGTGATGGTTAGTCCACTAAATATTTCTGTTTTCACGCCACCACTTATTCTAAAATTTATAGAAATATCTGTGCACCCATGTTACATAAGGTTTGAAAAACAAATCAGAGAAAGTGGGAGAGAAAAAAATCGCTTCCTTTCTAGCAGGTTCTCGAGCTTTGTGTCGACTTTTCCAATTGGTCGCTTTGCTGCCAGTGTTGTAAATTTACTCCACCCTAATTCTAGTTCCTCAATTTCTACTCCACCCATTCGCAGTCGCTACAGCTCCCGCCCACAAACTGATGCAAGTGTTTGTCATCTTCTCTGAGTTAAGAGACTTCTAGTAATTATTTCTCCTTTCCTGGAGAGCTATAATTTAAACCCCAACCAGAGGCTTTCAGACTGCACCTATGAGATGTGCCTAATATTTGTTCCTGCTCACTGTACCAGCCTGACCTCAGTTTGCCTGAATCATGCTGTAATGTTACAGACTCACATTAATGGATTTATGTGGACTGAACTTGAGTATTATCAGTCAATGGGGTTAATTTTAACATAATGTATAAATGTAAATAAGTACAAGACTGTATGGCACAGGCTTCTAGAACCATGTAAGATAAGTATTACATAAAGTCATACAATACTTAACACATATGAAAAGCTGTGAAGTTTTATTCTTTAACAGATGTAATCTCATCTCCACATCCTCGCAATTATCTCAAGTCCTGAGTAAATAGCTTAATGACCGTGCTAAACATCATTTTATTCATATATCAATGCACACTGCCAAATTACATATAATGGCCAGTGAGGTATTGGGTTTTGCTATTATCTCTATATCCAATTTGCTGCAAGTACGAAACTATCCTTAATGGTTACTATGGAGAAGAATAATTTTGTAGCACTTTTCTCAAAGTCATTATTACCTCTGTTAACATGAACAGTTGCATGGAGTTGAGCCAAAATATTGTCTGTTTAAGGCAGACAGTATCACGACTTACTAATTTTGAATTGCTAATCACGCAAAGAGAACAAAAGTTTATTCATCCCTCTCTTACGCAACCCCACTCAGTCCCATTGCATTTCCAAATTTTGGAGCATGGGCCCTGACCCTCTGCATCCAACAGTGGCGGACGGCATTGTGCTCGCCGCAACGGGAGATAAGATTTCTAACAAAGAAGCGGATCAACAGAATGATGCAACCACATGAATTTAAAAGTCTTAACAGCTCTACGAGCTTCCAACAGCTCCGACGTTTCTTTCACATCTGAATGGATGTTCAGGAGCATCGGAAACCACTTGAGGGCAAGGCACAAATTACATCGCCCATGAAAAGCAATAACCACCGTTCTACTTTTTCATTTGGCTTCGTAACGACACGGAAGCACAATCGAGTAATTTGTTTGATACAAATGAGGAGAGAAGATTAATCTGCACCAAAAGGAAAACAAAGCTCAGAATTATCTGAATTGAGGACAAAAACAATTGGTTTTTAGCTCCCTTTGTTCTGATATTTCACTGCTGTGACACTGAGCTTTTTGTAGTGATCAGATGACAGGCAATTTTCAAATGCATAAGACCTGCATGTAAAATGTGGCACTTATAGAAAATGATCAGCAGAAAAAACAAAAACAATGTAGCAAATGTATATGAGGAGCAATCATGCTATGGGCATGCTTCTCTGTAGCAAACCTGGAAGGTTAACAAATACAACAAACTACAGACAATGTTGGTGGGGTGGTTGGTCGTGGTGGGCTGCAGTGAACAGGAGCAATGAGACAGGATTTATTTCCCAGCAAGACACCAATCACCGAGCCAAATTTAGACAGGAATGTACTAAAACAACGATCCTGTCCAGTAGTCACTTCAGAATCCAAACCTCAACCTAATTAAGATGCTGCGGCCAGACTTGAGAAGTGCTGTTCGCTTGCAGTCACCGTGCAACCTGCCAGAGGCACATGAATGATGTGCATACGAAAGGTTATGCTGCTCTAAATTCAATGTGGACAATTTGCACATTATGTGACTGAGATGTATTAAATACACACAAAAATATCCACTGATAAAGTAATTGAATCCAATAAGCCAACGATATCATCCTCCCATCTGTACATTTAAAAACAAAAAAACAACCACTAATGAGCCAAATTCTGCTTTCCAAGCTTGGAATAGCTTCTACAGTCTGGGCACAGCAACATCTCAACTTAATCCTGCCTACATATTGAAATAAATTAAAAAGAAAAAAAAGCTTGGATTGTAGTTGATTCATAAGTGTCACAAAAAGAACCCGGGCCAAGTGCATTTTCAGTGATTTATTTGTACAACAGGAATTGCAGTGTACAAATACCCCCAGCTCAGATATGAAGGCAAGAACAGGAGCATCTATTCTGCCTCACCTGAATATCCCTCAAGCCTTGTTGTGAGCTTAGACTGATGAAAGCATGACAAAATAAAAACCTAACTGAAAAAAGGGAAAGAAAAGCAACAATCAAGCAGCTACCTGCAGAACATTTAGAGGGATAAGAGACCCTTTCAAAATAACGACTTAAAAAAAAATTAAATCCACCCCAAATTAGGTCCAATTTGAACAATCCAACCTTGTGGCAGTGGAGCGATTATGGCCTCAGTTTAAGTAGTATGTAAAAATCACGTTAGACCAACACAGAAAAGGCATATGGTGATATCTCTATCAAGTCCATGTGCCTACGAGACTTCGATTTATACACCATCCACAACAATGTTGTGAGGTTTTCTTTTTTTTCTTTTGTTTACACATGACAGGACACCCCCCCCCCAAAATAATAAGAATTTTAAAAAAGAAAAAAAGTGGGACTCTTTCTCCAGCTCACCCCAAGTAGAACAAGCGCAGATACAATGGAGGTGGCACAGTCCATGTCAGTGGTCCAAGTTCTCTCTCAAAACAATATTAATTTACATTCACTCAAATTTCCATTAGTAAATCACTAATGTTACCATGGTAACTCAAAATGTTGTATAAAAATATAACAGACTCGAAACTAATGCACTCAACAAAATATATATATATACACACACACAGTCTCAAATGTGGGGCGGGGCTTGAACAACATGGCCGGAAACCGTTCAGATTTCATATCGTTTCTGGGGGTCAGGGAATGCATAAGGAGGAGCCGCATATCAAGTCTGGGTAGCAGCAGTCTTTCCCCTCTCAGCCGCCACACAGTGAAAGCCACGAGTTCCATCAGGACCCCTCGGCAGCCTCATTACTCCTGGCGGCAGGCCGTCGGCGTTCTGGATCTTTCTACCCAGCATCGGGCTGCCGACCGGGCTGCTCTCCTGAGACGCCACCTGCTTGCGTCGCTGAACCCACGGGCTCCCTGAAGGTGTGAGGCTACTGTCTGAGGAGTAATCTGCCCAACGGCGCCCAGCCTCGGGGCTCAGCCTGCCCTCAACAGCTAAGGGAGACTTGTGGGAGTGAGGAGATTTGCGCTGAGAACACGGGCTGGCGCGAGGGCTGGACCAGGGGCTGTTACGCGGGGACATACTTGGACTCAGGTGATTATTCTGGAAGCTAATACCTGCAGTAGTGGGGCTGAGCTTGTTGCACGACTGGGACTTTCTAGCCAATCTGGGAGATGTAGGGGTGCTCTCCGTCTCTGAAGAGCTGCAAGCGGAGTCGTCCCCGTGGTACTGAAGCTCTCGCACTCTGCTGTTCAGAGAGCGGCTTTTCCGCATCCCTCCTTCCTCACGAGGTCGTTCTTTAGGCACCTTCTTTTTAGGCGGCTTGGTGCCAATAAGAACCACTTTCAGCCCCAGTAAACTGGGCCCTCCGTTCTCACTCCCCACAGCTTCGTTGGCTTTAACAGCAGCCTCCACCTCCTCGAACTCCACAATGGCACATTCTTCAGTGCCTAGCTGAGTGTAGCGGCCACTCAGCCTCTTCAGGTCTGCTGGCAGGTCCTTCCCAGGCTTCAAGACTCTAACAGAAGCAATGGCACCATATGTTCCAAATGCTTTCAGTAACAGTTTCATCAGCTGCTCCTGCTGAGTGGCTCCTCCTTCACCACTTCCATTATCCTTCGTGAGAGCAGCCAGCTCTGGCCACCTCTGCAAATCACTTAATAGCAGCATGCGGCTGGGCAGCGACTCGCTGGCAAAGACCGGTACCGCTGATTTGCGTCGCACCTTTCGGCCCTCATCGTTCAGCTCAAGGATCTTCGAGTGTCTCAGAGCATAAGCGGTGGTTCTCCAGTCACGAGTCAAGTGTTTCACCTGGAAAAAACAGTGTTTGTGTTACTGTGATATGCTGAGTGTCTATCCCATAACCATCAGGTCACAATTTCACTGCAGCTGCCTTTGATTACAAGATATTAAGCTTCAGTAACAATAGCGACACAATAACTTTTTACACCTTCTTGTTAGTCACACTTCCTCAATCACTAATCATACCAAAGTCAGTCAATTCACACATTCTGGCTTCACTGTATTCCTCAAGGTTACGTCTGACCTCAGTGATGCTGAGCTCATGGTTCGTTTTTTTAAGTTTTTCTTTCAGGCAGCATGTACAAGATGCATTTATCACATAAAAGTAAAGATGCACTGTATCAGATTTAGCCATCAGCTACTGTTCGTCTGCAGTCCCCAGGCAGGTAGAAACCACACAAATGCACATACCCACACACACAAACTTAAGAAACCAAGCATTTAAAGTGTGCAGTGAATGGTACTCCATTAAAAGTATACCACAATACCTTACAGCTGACTGTCACTACCCAAGTATTATATATACTGTTCTATATTGTGCTATAAGGAAATAAAGAAACACTGACTAGAGTAAAGAGTATGATTAGTATCATAAAAGGTCCCCTTTAACTATCACAGTATTTTTATTCATCACCTTTGGAAAATGCACTCAGTACAAAATGCACGTCAGGATTCTTGTTCTAGCCAACATTGATCTTCCACACTTTCAGTCACTATACAGAAATATTGAGTAGGGTTTTGAATTGAGCTGAAATTAACACAAGCTGCTGTGAATCAATGTGAGAACATCACCGTGCAGCAACAGCTAGTCATGCTGACACTAGAAGCAGCCAGTCATTGCTATTCAGCGCTCACAAACCTCTGTCACTGGGAGGTAAAATTAAGAATGAGCGAGCTCCATCCATGCTCCCATTGTAAACTGCCATTGTTACCTTTTTGAACGAGGTGAGCAACTTGACGCTGACAAATCCGAGTTTGTTGCGTCTGACATGTTTCAGCAGGAATGCGTCGTGCTCCAGGTTTTCATCAGACAGGTAGTACTCAATCTGAGCGACCAGCTTCTGGATGAGCTCTGGATCTGGGGGCTGCCAGCTCTCCTCCTCGAGCTCTCCCCCACTGGTGCCGGCGCCGCTGTGTGTGGGAAGACAACATGCATCGTGGTAAGCAGAGAATCTTTTTTTTTACAGCAGAATGTTTCATATCCGCAACCGCCAACATTTACAACTGTTGCACATTTTACTTTCATTAATACAATAAGCCAGAGGATTACAAGTTTTTGGCAGGAACGCAATCTCATCCTGCCATTCGTCCAAGCAACGCGCTGGCATGAAAGGAGATTGACCGTTTGCTTCCCTCCTTTCTGATTTTTCCTTGCAGCAGTTGACAAGCTGCGTCTCCAGCCGCAGTCACCATGCCTCAGTGCCAGACCTTTACACCAATGTCCCACCAGTCCCAAAACTGCCAAGACCTCTCCATCTGAAGGCCAGAATCGCAGGCTCTCCCTCCCACACAGAATATGGTGGCTCACCACATCAACTTCCCACAGTTTTACAAAAACTGGTATCCACACTGCATAACTGAGGCTTTAAGGCACAATCTGACAGGAAGCCGACGGTGGCCGTGAAGCGGCACAGTCAGGTAGTCTTGCAGATTAGAGTGAGGGTCTGAATTAAATTTTGCGGATGACTCATCACCTCCTCCAGCCTCCTCCCTCACACACCCTCGCTCGACAGCTTTCCAACCCACTGACCGTACAGCTGGCACGAGCCCACACCTTCCCCGGGATGTCAGATAAAGCACGGCGAGCATTTAGAAGCGAATACCTTACAACGTTCCTCGAATGAAAGGGAAAGGTACGATCAAGGAAAACAAGGGATTATTAGATAGTTATAGTTACTGAAGTCACTGTGTAAGTTCACTGGAGGAATGCAGCAGGAATATTAGAATGAAAGACTACATACAAGCCTTAAAATGTTTCCTAGACCTTTACTGATTAAAATACTAGCTGTGTGAAAAACGTGCTGTACATTAATGGCTTGTACAGACGTTACAGAAGCCCTTTGTCAGAGCTGCTGAGGTGTGACCTACGAGTAAACAAATGCTTGGTATGAAAGAGCGATTTATTTTCCCCTTTGGCCTTTCTATCACTGACTCACTCTTTGCGCATGTAGTTCAAGTAGGGACCTTATAGGCCAGAGGATAAAAATAGCAAGCCATGACGCAGGGGAATTAGATTAAAGTGAAGGTGCCATCCTTTATCTCTCCGTCTCAGGTGTCTTCTAGCTGTATAGCTGTGATGTTGCCCACAGGTGGTTAAACACTCCTAACCTAAAAGGAAATCATTTCACTCACTTACGTCTGTGAGGATTTACACTCCCAATTGTGAGCATCTATTTTCAGCTCGCACACCGCATTGTTTGCCGCCTTTTGTTGTGACTGTGATGCACCTGTTGGAATTTGTGCCATTTCCACAATAGCCTTTTATATAAGTGGCATTCTTTCACTGAAACAAAACAGTCCAACTGTGCCAAAGCTGCTCTTGTGCTGTCATCATCAGCTTGAGTCGAAAAAACCCAGAGCACAAAGACACTCGCGGGGTTCCACTGAGAACTTAACACGTTTACCTCTTTCACCTCCAACGCTGCTGAACTTCAGTCTTTGGGGGAAAGTCACTGAACAGGTTTTACAAATACATGCAGGCTATAACTTGGTTACATTTGTGCTCTTCGCGTCACTATTACGGTAATTAACTTAAAGCAGCGAACAAGTCAAACCTTGATTTGTCGTGTCTTCCGATTTCGTCCTCGCTACAGCTGCCTCCGAGGAAGTCAGCGTTATTGGATGTCACTTCCTCGGGTTCCTCGTCCTCAGCCGCTTGAATGGCCACTGTTATTGTCACCGTCCCCATCTCCTGCGAGTGCTGGTCCACGGTAATTACCTCATCGATGCCCTGCTCCGCCGACGCATCCGAGGCGCATTCCGCTGAGTTCATACTGGGTATCCCCACGGACCTACTCGTGTTCTTTGAATAAGTCAAGGTGGTTACACCCGGTCCCTTCCCGTCCGCGGGTTTAGGAGCAGCAAAAGCAGCAGCAGCAGCAGCAGCAGCGCCTCCCTGGAAGGTTTTTATGTTACCCGACTCGAAGGCACAGACAGGATACGGGGCGCCAAAAGCTGCACGACGCTTTTTCGGGCACAGGTGATGGCGGAGAAGGACCCAGGGGGCTCCGAAGACGCGCTCCACGGCTCGCCAGAGACCCCCGATCCAAATCGGACCCGACGAAGGGCCCTTAGGAGCAGCGGGGCTTGCAGCAGCCAGCGAGACGCAGCCTGGACCTGGTGAGACCGACGGTCTGGAGCCTCCTTGTGCTTCTGCTTCTGCTGCTGCTTTTACTTCCTCATATGTAAGAGGCTCTCTACTTTTGAAACGAGCTCTGGGATTGGGCCGCAGCAGCGTCTCTTCGCACTCATTCCCAACCCACAAGCAAACGCTGACACAAAGCCAAGAAGGAGGCAAGAGGAAGGAGAGGCATCGCATGAAGGCGTTCACCAGAGCGTACATATTTCGCTTTGTCGTTTTTCCACGAACAGCGTGTTTTCTAATTCTGTTAAGGCTCGAGTGTCCCGTTCACACGTCTCTAAGTAGGGGAGAAAATTCACGTGTTTCTAATTGGGGAAATTGCCCTGCCAAGGACGACCCCTTCGCTAACGCTGCTAATTGGATAATAAGCTTTCAGCGTCTAGTTGCACGCAGTAGGCAAGTTTTACAGGTACAAGTGCCCAAAGCAGGGGGGAAGCTTAAATAACAGTAACTGCTCGGGGAAGTTAGAGATCGCAAGGGATAAAAAAAATAAATAAATAAAAAATCAGATTAACTAGAAATTTTACCAGATTTTTTTCTGTTATAGTTTATTTAAAGTGATGCATGTTCTAGATTTTCGTTCAACTGGCCGAGTGAACCCAGCCCCAAACTGGGAAAAAAAGTAAGGGTGAACCAGTAATGTTTATG
>VOQJ01024559.1:0-12686 GCA_015052665.1 Apistogramma diplotaenia | reverse complement strand
CGGTCTTTTGTTTTTTTGGGGGGGGGGGGGTCCCATGATGCACTGAGTGTTTCCTTTCATTCACCTATTTTTACTCTGTTTATACCCAATTGTGCATTTTTTCATTATTTATTATTAATCTGTCTCTCTTCCACAGCATGTCTTTTGTCCTGTCTCTCTCTCCTCAGCCAAGCAGTCGCAGCAGATGGCTGCCCCTCCCTGAGCCTGGGTTCTGCTGCAGGTTTCTTCCTGTTAAAAGGGAGTTTTTCCTTTCCACTGTTGCCAAGTGCTTGGTCATAGGGGGTCGTTTTGATTGTTGGGTTTACTCTGTAAATATTCTACGGTCTTTACCTTATAATAAAAAGCACCTCGAGGCGACTATTTGTTGTGATTTGGTGCTGTACAAATAAAAATTAATTGAATTGAAGAATCTGCTGATACTGACTGGAATCCATGTGACCCTCAACTTTAACAAGATTCTCGGTACCTGCACTGGCCACACAGCCAGCAAGTGTTTGTCTTGGAATATGGTGTTATTTTTCTGCCATGTATACTGCTCCTTGTTATGTCCAAATAAATCAATTTTAGTTCCATCAGTCCACAGCACCTTTTTCCAAAATAAAGCTGGTTTCTCCAGATGTGCTTTAGCAGACCTCAGTGACTCTGGCGTGTGCGCAGAAAAGGCTTCTTCTGCATTACTCTCCCATACAGCCTCTTCTTATGCAAAGTGTGCTGAACAGCTGAACAATGACAGTGATCAGTGACATCTGCAGCAAGATGATGTTGTAGGTCTTTGAAGTTGGTCTGTGGGTTGGCTATGACTGTTCTCACCATCCTTCACCTCTGCCTATCTAAGATTTTTCTTGGCCTGCCACTTCAGGCCTTAACTAGAACTGTGCCTGTGGTCTTTATTTCCTCACAATGCTCCTCACAGTGGAAACTGACAGCTGAAATCTCTGAGCTTTTTGTATCCTTCCCCAAACCATGCTGGTGAACGATCTTTGTTTTCAGATCATTTGAGGGTTGTTTTCAGGCTCACATGTTGCCACTCTTCAGAGAAGATGCAAGGAGGAGGAACACTTGGCCACCTTAACGCTTTCTCATAATTGCATTCACCTGTGTATGTAGGTCAAGGGTTGATGAGCTTACAAAACAAATTCTGTGTTCCAGAAATTAGTGCTAAAAGTATTCAAATCAATAAAACGACAAGGGTGCCCGAACTGATGCACCTGTCTATTTTTGTTTAAATAATTATTGTACACTTTCTGTAAATCCTCTAAACTTCATTTCACTTCTCAAATATATTAGAAGAATAGCTTTTATTGCCATCATACATCATACATCATACTGTACAAAGTACAATGAGATTACAGGTATAGCCATGAGCCGCTGCCACTTTTGTGGGTTAAGTGTGTCGACGACATAACGACAGCATGTGCTCAGACGGGGACTCGAACCAGCGACCCTTCAGTTGCAAGGCGAGCACCTATCTACTGCACCACTGTCACCCCTATATTCTGCTATATGATATAATAACTGACATTGCTGATCCAAACAACCAACGATTATTGAAGCAAAATCATGAAAATTATCGAGGTGTCCAAACTTTTTCATACCAAATCAATTTTATGAAATAGCGTGGATGCGTGCACGCTTTCTAACTGAATTAGGTACAGTAAAAGGTAAAAGGTTTGGAGAGACTTTTAAATGTGGTATTTGCATTTGGAAACTGTGACTGAGTCCACAGCATTTAGTCAAAGGAGATTTCAATGAAAGTCAAACTGAGGCTGCAAAAAAAAAAAAGAAAGAAAGAAATCTTATCAGAGAGATCAACTTGCAGCAGAATGATTGTGACATGTACAGTGTAAGTACACCTTTTGCACACAGATTCAGTCAAATGCAAGAAAGAAAGATCGGACAGTGAGTGCATCACAGAACAGACAATGACTGAAAAGACGCTCTGCACTTAGCGGTGTCTCTGGGTTTCAGACTTTTTTATGTGATCATGTTTGTAAAGTCACAAAATGAATAAAAAAGGTTGTAATTCCGCTCATCTTCATTGTTTCATTTTACATTTATTGTGTCATACATCGGATGATTAACCTGCATTATTCATTAAACTAGTACACAATAATTTACGATCACATTTCTTATATAGTTTCTGAAATGGTGAAACTAAATGTATACATAATTTATGCATGAGTCATGCTGCAATACTTACGAAATGAGATCCTTGTTGTGATGTTGCCAAATCTGTTTTCCTGTTGAAGAGTAATCTTTTCTTTATCTTCAACCTTGAGCCGTTCTGTTCCACAGTAGTAGAAGCCTTCATCCGAATCAGTTATGTTTATGATCAGCAGGTCATACGACTGTGACGAATCATTCTTTATGAGATGAAAATTAGGAATTGGATTCAGAAGCTCACTGTAAGCATTATTTGAACCTGACTCATAATGTCTCCTATCAAGCCACGTTTTCATGATGAGCGACGGGTGGTTCTCATGAGAGAACCTGTACCACACTATGAAAACTCCGACTGACGATTTACAGTCACAGTAAAGAGTGATGTTTTCTCCTGGGTTGACGGTCATCTCCATCAGTGATCTTTTGGTCAAAGCCTGAGTGGAACACAAAGTGCCTGGAAGACACAAACACAAAAACTGAAAATCGTACTGTACGTATATACTGTATGCAAAGCTTTACAAACATTTAAAACACACACACACACAAACATGTTATTGAATTACTTGACTGTCAAAATATTAATGAAGATTTACCTAAAAGAGCAAGCAGAAAAACGTGCAGCCCGTCCATGTGTAACGATAACCTGTGGAGTTAGAAGAAGCAACACATCCTTCTGACAGATGTCACGATCAATGCAGATTGTTCCATTAAAGGAAATGCAGCTGAATGGAACATTTTCTTCGTGGTTGTTTTCTGTGGGTGCAAAACCACATGATGTTTTGATGAAAAAGATAAGTTTCTAAAATAAACAAAAAAACACACAAATTAAAAATCGTAAGCAATTTCGTTAAAACCATTTTCGACATGACTAAAGTCATGATAGATAGTCATAAAGAAATATTATACTATGTCTGAAGTGAATTAATTTGAAGTCAACTGGCCTTTCGTCATAGCTGTTCAGGACAGCTTGGGGTTAAACATTGTGCTTTGCTAGAGGGAACATTTCATCATTGTTATTGTGAAATCTAAAGTAAAAATGAATCTTTTAATTCTTATAAACAAAATCTCCATTCAGATGATCATTTTTGCATGTTTGCTGCTAGGATATACAGAAAAAACTGTCCATCCTATTTTCACCTACTCATCTCTTTTTTGGGATCTAACATTTATTGGATTGAATGATTGCTGCCTGTAGTTGAAGAAGGGGATACCATCCAACAGCAGTGTGTGTGACCAAGCTGGTGACCAGCATGAGGTGTCAGGTTGTGCTGCGGCGGGCAAGATGAATGTGACCTCAGAGCACGACAAAAACAAGGGCTGCGCTGAACTTTTCTTTACTGCAGTAGTTTTACTCAGGTGCCAGCTATACAAAATGCACTAGATACACTCAAAAACACGCAGCAGGAAGCCAAACCTAGACACGAGGCATAAGGAACACAAGACTGTCAAAGTAAAACAGGAAATCACAAATAATGACACACACACACAGACTTAACAGAAGACAAGGGGAAACCAAACAAGGACCAAGAGCTGTTAATGAGGTATGATCTTTCACTCTACTGGTCAAAGGTTATAGGTGAAGTCTAATATGAGACAAAAACAGGAAACTGCTTGAAAACACCCATCATAAGTTGTTACCAGTAATAACAGACATGTTGCAGCCCAGTTTAATGACTGATGAAGCAATCTGGACAAAATGTTTTGTTTTGAACAAAATTTAAGTGTTTTTAATCATTTTATATTTTCACAAGATATAATTTTTAACTTGAACACATTCACCCATTGAAATGAATTGGCAAGTGAGTCCCAACTATTGATTGGTACTGTAGATTTAAGATCAGTTGCTAATGTTATATGGGGAATTTTGTTGCCATCATACTACAACAAGGTCCCACCTTGTTGTCCCACAGTGCTTCAAATGGTTGGGCTGGATTTAATATTTAAAATTTTTCCAGGTGTCCTTGGTGTCCAGTGTTTTGCAGAAATATGCCAAACGTTGTTATTGTTACTCCCGTATCATGAACAATTTAAAAGCAACAGATTAACTGTTAGTTTGTACAAAATGTTTTAATCATCCCTCCATCCATTCTCTTCTGCTTATCCCATTCAGGGTCACTGTTTTCCTCTCAGTTTCTCACCAAGAGGCTCTTACTTGTTTTCTACAGGATCTGTCACCGTTTCTCCAGGCAGTTTCAAGCTTCTGCCTCCCGCACAGCCCAGCACTCTCAGAGGATTCCTGGATTCAGCAGCTAATCACCTGGCTGCCCACTCTCCACCAAGTTCCAGCAGTACACCTTGGATCCACTTACCCACTGATATCTCCCCTCAATCGCCACTCTCCCACACCTCCAAGTAAGGCCTCAGTTTGCAAACACACTCTATCACTCCTTGCTGATTCGACCCAGCCTTGTCTAATGTTACATGTACCCTAGTTAGTGACTGGGACCTTTCATATTTGTTGAGAATTATCATCATGTATTGATGTAAAATGATAAATGGACCATTTTTTTGTGTCATGTGTTATGTCCATGCTGCTGGTTCACCACTGTTCCATCCTCGAACCACTTTTGATAGATACTAACCACTGCAGACTTGGAGCACCCCACAAGAGCTGCAGTTTTGGAAATGCCCGGACCCTGTCATCTAGTCATCCCTGTCAAACTTGCTCAAAGACCTCATAATGCCCTATCACCCTAACAGAACACATCACTCTCAGACTGTTTACTGGCTTATTGTGGTCCCTAGGCTCTTTAAAAGTAGGATGGGAGGCAGAACCTTCAGCTTTCAGGCCCCTCGTCTGTGGAACCAGCTCCCAGCTTGGATTTAGGAGATAGACATCTTTTTTTTAGATTAGGCTTAAAAGTTTCCTTTTTGATAACGTTTATCGTCAGGGCTGTATCAGGTGATCCTGAACCCCCCCTTAGTTATGCTGCAAAAGACCTACTATAGGCTGCAGAGGGAGGTCCCATGATGCACTCAGTGTTTTTTCTTCACTCAGCTCTTTTCACTCTCTCTGTGTTTATACATCACTCTGGATTTAATCCTTATTCATTATTAATATCTGGCTCTCTTCCACAGCATGTCTTTTAATTCTAAGATTATAAAGGCACCAGAACTGCCATCTAAGTAAGCCTTGGAAACACACGAGCAAGTTTTATGTGTGCAAGGTTTCCAGCCACTGCTCTGAATGCACAGACTAGTTTACAAGTCATTTCTTTAACAGTGTGTGTTCAAAGTGGAAATTAATGTTGATAATTTTAGACGGTAGAGGAATGTAGAGGACTTTTTTATGATCTAGCAGTAAGGAAAGTGTTGAATAAAAGTTATAAATCCCAGGAGGTCCAAGACTTTCTTGGCATTTTGACTTTCAACAGAATATTATCAAATCATTAAAGCTGTTCTGTTTTCATGTGTTGAATAAAACAGGAGATGGTTTTCTGAGATGTTTTTCTCCAAAAATGCAAGTTGAAAACCCCCAAAACAAGCAAACAAACAAACAAACAAAAAAAACATCTTCCTGCTCTCTGAAACATTAATTACAGTCCAAGTTAAATATAATCCACTTATTAATGTCAGATAGGTTCTAATTTTATCTGTTGTTGAAGATTCAGTAAGGACAGTTTCGGGACTGCTTTCGGGTCAAAGATGACCAAACGTAGAATTAATATTTTTTTAGTTTGTTCGAAAGCCGACTTTGAGCATCAGTTCCATCAGATTTATAGTTTCAATAGCAAATCTGCCTCAGTTCATTGTCTATGAATTTACAGTGTAGAGAAGAGAGTACTCTGGGTATTTTCTGATAATTCAGGGACGAAAACATTAGAAAGTGCAACTTGGGGAACTCCTTGAAGGGTCATATAACACTGTGGGCTAAGTAGATGGACAATGACTGAATACAAACTGCAAAAGCAACCCAGTACTTTTTGACAGACAGAAAAGAACATTCTGTAATGACCATGAAAATCACCAGTTTAGTCACTGAGTAAAGCTGAGCTGTGGATTCCAGGCCTTATAAAGCATTCTTATGGAGGAAAAATCTAAAATGAACATAAAGTATATTAATAAATATAATAAATATAAACATTTAACTTTTTAATGGCATAGTACAAGACAGGATCTTGATTGTATCATTTCAAATCTATTGCGATGGAATACGAATCAGCTTAGTTATTCTGCTGCTTTACCCATTAAACAAATACTGACTAAAGTGCAATCGGATTTTCTTACTGTGAATAGGTTATCAAAGCAAACTGCACAAATGAATTTTGTGTGCATGAGTCACCAGAATATTTAGGAAGAAGGATCTTTGCTATGTTGCCATATGTGCGTATATATTGAGGAGTATCCATCCATCCATCCATCCATTGTCTTCCACTTATCCTGTTCAGTGTTGCGGGGTCCCAGCTGACATTCATTTCAGTACAAGGGAAAGCTGGTTCTGATGCGTGCAATTCCTGCAGCACACTGTGTATTCTCCAACTGATGATTTCCAACCACAGCAGAGAGTTATGTTTTCTCCTGGTCTGACTGTTTTCGCCATCAGTGATCGATTAGTCAAATCCTGACTAAAAGATAATGATTCTGTAGTGAAGTAGAGCATGGCCGCACTACTTCACTGTCAAAACTGGGCCAAAAATGATATTGTCAAAATGTTGAGAAGATTTAACTAAAACAGCAACCAGATATGCATGCTGCCTGTTCATGTCTATTAACGGTAATCTGGCATGATTTGACAGTTACTGTTTCTTGGAAACAGCTTAATCTTCAATTTTATAATAAAAAAAACTAAAAATCTAAAAACAAATCTCCACTAGAGGTTGGAAGAATTTCACTTGCAGCTACTTTGGCTTGTGTTTTAGAAATAATACCAATCCAGGAAATCTTTTCATCTGAAAAAAAGAAAACTTTTTTTGGTAAAATGCCAATCATACACAGAAGCCAATGACATAAGAGTGAAGAAATTTTAAATAAATCACAAAAAATGAAATCAGCTTTTAAAAAATGACCTTTAATTAAAAAAATGTAATTACCCACAATAAAAAATGTTTTAATGAAAGTCTTTTTTTTTAGACATCTAAGCATTAAAATTCCTGTGGGAGGTAATAAATCCTGGTGGGACTTTTATGAAAAACAAACAAACAAAGGGAGCATAAATATCCCCACTAATGAATTGATTATACAGTGTGTTGCACTAATGGGGTCATTATGTGCTGCAAGTATTAATGGCAGAGTAGGTGCTGAAATCAAAATTCTGGACCGTCCTCTTCTTTGGTCTCTGTGATGTCTGACGGACTTCCAGTGCAGTATAACACACATCTTCATCCTGCAATTTTAAGTTTATTTATAATTATCATGTTTTTGTGCAATATGATAAATTAAGTTTACTGCTAAACATTATCCTGTCACAATTACAGAAAATAAACACTAGCTGTAATGTAAAGGTAACATATGGATACAAATGAATGCTGAAAGCTGTTAATTACTTGATTTCTTCCTGTCTGGTCTTTGTGGTCATATCTGTTATCATCGTCCTGATGCTTCTTAGCTAAAGAAATGAACAAAGTGCAAAATAAGACTTTTTTATTCACAAATGATAACAATTTAATTAAAATACTGTATCACAACTGTAGTAATATTACACTTCAGAGACAAAAACTGAATTTAATAGTGATTGTCAAATGATCATAGAAATAAAGCGATGGAGAAAAGAAACACTGAGGAGTTACCTGTCTTCAGGCAATAATAAATCAAAAGAGAGGGGAGAAGAGATGAGAGGACAGCAAAAGCTGGACACAGACAGTAGAGCAGCATCCAGCAAGTCTCATTATGCGGTTTACTAGACTCTGAAAAACAGAGGTTATTGAGGTTAGCTGTGCACACTGATGGGTGGCATACAAGAAATGTAGATAATATGACAATTCAGAAATTGTGACATAAAACAGTCAAGAAGTGATTCAGAGCCAAACTCTTGATCGTAGCATGTGAAAGCTGGTAGAGGCTGTGTAATGCATTGGCATGCATGGTTTTCAACAACGCTAGCTCAGTTCTGTTTCTTGAGTATGTAACAGAAACATGATAATTCTGAAGTGTGTGGAGATCAACTTTCAAACAAAAGTGTTGTGCGCCACCAGGCAAAGCAGGCAACCGCCTCAGGCTCCAGGCCTACAGGGGCCCCCGAGGTCTGGCAAACTTTAAACCAGAGCGTACAAAGTCTGCAATGACAGAGAGAGCTGCCCTCCACCTGACTTCACTCACTACCATTGCAAGAGGTGTTCATAATTCTTCTTCAAACCTAAGGACTGAAAATGAAGAGCAGTTATCCTTCTAGGAGCATCAGGTTTTTGTTTTAGTTTACTTTGGTATTTGACATTAGTTAATGTTATCCTGCTTCATCCATTTTAAAACTAGTTTTGATGTTTGCTTGATGTTATTGCCTTGTTGGAACACACAAATATGCTGATTTGGAGGAATTATTCCTTCAATATTTCCAAATGGCCAAATAGTTCAATAATTGTCTCGTCTGACCATTAAAACTTTTCTCTATATGGTATTTGTCTTGTCTGTGTGATGCTGGTGTGCTGGGCTGTTCCTGAAAAGCCTAACCATCTTTATCCCATCCGAGGATGGCAGTTTGGATTTTTTTTCCACACCTCAGCAAAGCGGTGGCACATCCAAATAACTTTACCGTATGCACATTTGTTTGATCTCATGATCTTGGAATCTGCACTTGTCTACAAATGGCTCCAAGAGACCATTCCAACTTCTGTAACTCCACAATTCTCCGTCTTAGCGCCTCACTGACGTCCTTGGACTTTCTCATTGAAGACTGAGCAGTGGTGAGTCCAATGAGTGCTGTCGAACGAATCATTTTTATGTTGGCAAAGAAAAACTACCAGGTATAGTCAATCAAGATCATTAATAAGAGGTTAATAGGCCTCGGTGTTGCATAAGTTATTATGTCAAGACATTGTAGAACCTTCAGCAGCATTTATTAAAAGATTTAAGTGTGTGTATATTTGAGCCTGTAAGTATAATTTTACGCTGTGTGGATTAGAGAAATTCAAAATCAAATTCAAACTTGTGCATCTAGTTCTTGTTGTATAGTAATTAATTATGCAGTACAGCAATTCCACCTGGAAGAAGAACAGCTCAAAGAAATTATTAAACCCTCACATTGCCATGACATTCATGCGTATGATGAGTGTATGTAAAAGTCTGACCACAACTGCAGCTTTAAAGGCAAATAAATTTGAATCTGTTCTTTAAGTTACAGTGTGGTGTATGTTATTAGATACGTTAAATCCTCCCCATTGGAACTATTGCATTGCTTCTACATGTATCAAATATAAAGGGAATGGTAAACACGGTCTAATAAACACTCATTCTAGTTGTATAACATAAACTGTAATATAATTTATGTGTTACTGCATCTTATACTTTATCATTTCATTATCTTTTCACAGAATCAGAAATACTTAAGTTTCTGGCACATTATAAAGCTCAGATCCAGACAAATGCCACCCTCTCCACATGTCAGAATCTGAGTCAAGCATCTGATCTTTGGTCCTTTGTTTATGACCTTGTGGGGTATGTCGTTTTTTAGAAGAAGTTATAGAAAATGAAAGGTCTCATTTTTACCTACATTTTGAGCTCAGGCTCATCATTTAGCCACAAAAATGAGGTGTGTTCACAGACACCGTTGGTTTATTACAGAATGACCCAGGTAGAATGTACTGCGAAAGCAACTAATTAGTTCCGGGCAGGAAAATAAATAAATGAACAAACTGGATATTCTGTAATAGCAATGTCATTCACCCAGTTTCAGTTTAAAATGTATTTTGCTTACTGAGTCAAGCTGAAGACAGTTGTATTTAAGGCTCAACAAAGCAGTTTGTCATCAAACAAAACGTTAAAAATTAGCATTTTGTTTATGACTATGTTTGTCAAAAAGCATTGCAGTATAAAAACAACATCTTGATAGTTTCATTTGAAATCTATTGTGGTGGCATTCAGATCATCACATGATGGTTTTTTTTCTATGATTAGTTTTTCAAATGTTTAAAAAAAAAGTGCACAAATAACTTTTGCATGACTCACCAGAATATTTATGAAGCAGGATCTTTGTTGTGATGTTACCATATGTGTGTACAAATTCATGAATAATTTTTCCCTCATCCTTAACCTTGAACCGTTCAGTTCCACAGTAGTATAGGCCCTCATCAGCATCAGTGATGTTTGTAATCAGCAGGTCATAAGATTGAGAAAAATTGTTCTTCACCAGATGAAAATTGGGGAACGGATTCAGAAGGTTTAAGACATCAGCGTCATCATTTGATACTGGGCGAAGAGATCTCCGATCAAGCCAGGTTTTCAGTACAAGTGAAGGCTGCTTCTCATGAGTGCAATTCCTGTACCACAATATGTATACTCCAACTGATGATTTACAGTCACAGTAGAGTGTGATGTTTTCACCCTGTCTGACTGTCACCGATGTATTTCTCAGGTCTTGACTGGAAGATAAACCTCCTGGAAGACACAAACACGAAAACTCAAAGTGTGTTCACATGTGCAACAGCTTTACAAATATTCACAATGAAAGAAAAAAAAACTAACAAACATGGTTCATTGCCAAAATGGGACCTATCTTCAAAATGTATAAAAGATTTACCTAAAAGAAGAGCCAGAAATATATGCAGCCTGTCCATGTCTATAGGTGATAACCTGGAGTTAGAAAACAGCAGCACATCCTACTAACAGAAGTCTTTACCCATCAAATTTTTCCATTAAAGGAAAGGCAAGTTGTGATTGGCTGCTGAATGGAACTTTTTTGTGTGTGTGTGTCTGTGGTTCCTTACTATAGGTGCTATACCAAGTAATGCTTTGAATATGACGTAAAAGATCATTTTGTATAGAAAATACACCCCCCCCCCCAAAAAAAAGAAAAAAGAAACACAAACAGAAAAGACTACCACAATATCCGCAGTATACTTTTGTCTACACTACATCAACCATTTGTCAGTTATACAGCCTGAATCACACATGCATAATTGTGTTGATTTTGTGTATTAATTTGCTTATGGTTGCACTTGAGTTGAATGAACCCCGTACTGTCTCCAGACAGGCAGAAACAAACACAATAATACAAAATACAAATTACGACCTGGGTCATAACACCCACCCACTTACAGTAAGATGAAACATTCCATCCTCCCAAAAAATGTTTGATCTAAGGTTCTGCATGGCACTGAGAATCTATCACGATGCCACTCACAGTAAAAATCTTGTAGCAATATGGACTAGTGGATAAGTGGGGCAGAGGTGGAGCTATCACACAACTCAAAATGCTGCAGTGCCAAAAGTAACACTAGGGTTTCTTGACAGTGCTGTAATTAAATTGGACTGATTTTCTTTCAGTAATAGCACACTGGATGACCAATACCCTGGTCCAAGGACAGGACCTTCACTATGAACACTGACTTCAGCCTTGAAGAGCACCCAGCACTGCACAGGAGTGCTTGAGTGAATCAAACAAGCTGGCAGGACTTGACTACTAGACAAAGCTCATGCTTTGGGTTAAATACAGTAACTACAACTTGTTTCAAAATTCATTTTCCTGTCTTGGAAAAAAATACAAAGTCATCTTGAAAGACAGGGTTGATAAGGAAATAAAGCCTATAGTTAGGGCTGGATCAGGTGACCATGAACCATCCCTTAGTTATGCTGCTATAGGCCTAGGCTGCTGGGGGGTTCCCATGATGCACTGAGTGTTTCTTTTCATTCACCTATTTTTACTGTTTATACTCTATTGTGCATTTATTCATTACTTATTATTAATCTCTGTCTCTCTTCCACAGCATGCCTTTTGTCCTGTCTCTCTCTCCTCAGCCCCAACCGGTCGTGGCAGATGACTGCCCCTCCCTGAGCCTGGATCTGCTGGAGGTTTCTTCCTGTTAAAAGGTAGGTTTTCCTTCCCACTGTCGCCAAGTGCTTGCTCATAGGGGGTCGTTTTGACTGTTGAGTTTTCTCTGTATTTTTTCTCTGTAATTATTTTAATTATTACAATAAAAATAATAATAATAAAAAAAACAAAATACAGTCTGCACTAAACTGCTGGTTCAAACAGTCTGCAGATTCATGTGTGCAGTAGTATGAGGGGCTGATTGTCATTTTGGGTTTCCTGTATGACCTAATAAATTCTCTGAACTGCAGAGCAGTCAAACAGAAGAAGCTTTGTTAGTTGTAAACTTCTGCTCCATCAGTGAAAGGTTATAGCTGATGACCAAAACCAGATAAAAACAGGAAATTACTTGAAAACATCCCTCACGAGATGTTATATACAGTACAAGTAGCAGTATTGACCAGTTCAAAATCTTGATTACGTTTTTATATATATATATATATATATATATATATATAATGGATTATATAATTTACTCCCAGTAAGTTTGAGCGATTTTACATGATTTTCTCAGTGCATCAAAGGCTGATCAGTGCTAAAATTATATCATCAATCTTTACTGCAA
>VOQJ01024557.1:0-13461 GCA_015052665.1 Apistogramma diplotaenia | reverse complement strand
GATTCACAGTGGAGTGTAACCTGAAAATAGAGACCTCTGCTTGGGCCACACACTTTTTTCCACTCCTCCTCTTCCTCCTTCCTCCCAGAATAGACCTCAGTAGAATTGCTAACCGCAGGCCTTTTTTGCTGGTCAAGAAGTGCCCACATAAGTGGAGCATTGTGGGCTTGGATGTCCTCAGGAAATGAGGTGGTTCCTCTGGGTGTGTGGATATTTGCATGCGGTGGACGGGCGAGTGTTTCGAAATGTGTCTGTTCACAGAAATCATGTCTGACTGCAGCAGAACGTGTTTGGCTGAACGTGTTGCGAGGACACGCTGCGGTGCGCCTCCCGCCATCGCGTTCTTACTCTTCCTCATACCTTTGAGAGATCAGTCTAATTTCTCTCAAAACCTTCTGCATGTTTGAAGGTTAAAGCATCACACAGGAAGCTGCTTCCCTGACTTCCTGATCCGTGAGATGTAAGGAAATGAAGGAAGACAAATCCTTTTCCTGGTTGCTGAAGTTCCTTTTCCGAGAGAAACGTGAATACAAACACAGCCTGAAAAAACACACACTGCCTTTGTAGCTTTTGTCTCCTATTGACAAAGGCATAACAGCTGTCAGCTATAATGGATGGCAGAGCGATGTCAGGGTGTCAAACATGGATGCATGGACACAGGAGAGGCAGCGGGTCCTGGTGGGAACCACACAAGAATTTGCAGACTCTTCTTCAGCATCTGGTTGCATTGTTTTCTCCTTTATGGACACACAGAACAGAACTGTGATGATTGACTGCAGTCGATTTGTCTCCACAGCACATCAACAACGACCACATCCACGGCGAGAAGAAGGAGTTCGTGTGTCGCTGGGAGGAGTGTTCGCGGGAGCAGAAGCCCTTCAAGGCGCAGTACATGCTGGTGGTCCATATGAGGCGCCACACAGGGGAGAAGCCACATAAATGCACAGTAAGACTCTTGTATTCTTCAAGAACCTGGCTGACACTCACAGGCCTACATCTCCCATAATGCAACCAAACTGCAGCCCAGAATGTAATACAAGCTATTTGTCCAAGTCCGTGCTAATGGCTGCCAACACCGGCCTGGTGAAGATGCAGTCGCCTCTTCATTCAGCAGAAACCCAACGATCATCTAAAAGTAGCACATGGCAACAGTGGGGAGGAAGAACTCCTTTCATGACACATATGAAATAGGGCTGATGCATCATCATTAACTGAATACCATAATCTGTTTCCAGGAGACCGTTATAAACTGGTTCCACACCTGCAGTTCAGTTTTCCACGTGACACCACCCCATTCAAAGTGAATGAGGGGCACGAGCACTGAAGCCTGGAAGGTGTGAGACCATCGTGCATTATTGCACCTGTGGATGAGACTCAAACACTTCCTCAGGACCAGCTGCCAGCATGAAAACAGTTTAGTAAATACGACCTGTGAGTGAGGGGAGAGAAAAGCCCCGCCCCCTTAAAATGCCCCCAGTTAAACCACAGAATGCATGAACCCATAAACCTCAGTGTGTCCCCTGCCTCTCCCCCCTCAGCAGATGGCTGCCCCTCCCTCAGCCTGCTTCTGCTGGAGGTTTCTTCCTGTTAAAGGGGAGTTTTTCCTTCCCACTGTCACCAAGTGCTTGTTTTCGCTGTGTTATTGTAGGGTCTTTGCCTTACAGTATAAAGGTGACTGTAGTTGTAACTTGGTGCTATTTAAATCTAATTGAATTGAAATACTGCTTTTAAACAGCGTGTGTGCATGAAAGAGAAGGCAGAAGCAAACCAGAGGCTTTGAGATGTGACTGAAGTAAACTGCAGCCCAGCTTGTTAGGTGCAGCATGTTCTACAGGAAGGAGCCACAGCAGACGTACAGCTATATCACACTGTAATTCCCTGGTAGAGTAAAACCAGTGGAGTGGCCCTTTAACCTTCACATTAACTCGTTAACCAACTACTTAAAGTTGGGATTTATTCGGCCCTTTAGAGCTTCACTGTGGAAAAAACAGACTTGCAGAAAAAGCTGATTTTCTTTGTGCGCATCAGCACTGATATTTCCCGTGTTTGATAAATCTGACTGAAGCCTTCATTTGCTGTGTGAAGATCAAATTGAGGGGCCTGTTTGTTGGCTTCAAAGCTTGCTCGTAGGCTCTCATGAATGCATTAAAACAGATGACTTGTGAAGGATCGAGTTAAGAAAGCTGATTGACAGTGTGGGTGTGTAATTAAAATTTGCAGACAAGCAGGGGGCCACGGGTCCTTATTAAGACCAAGCTGTACATTCTGCACACAAATCCCACGTGCATCTTCTCCTAACTCCCCTTTAGTCTTTCCTTTTTAAGGATGAACCTTTGGATTTTTTCAGCTGCTCTAATTTAATTCTCTTTTAATTTCAGAGCCAATTATGCTCACAATGACTGCTCAGAAGGAATACCAAATTATAGCTTGTACAGTACAAGTGAACACAAAGGCTAAACACAGACTTCTCTTTGTCTCAACAAAGTGCACCAGACAAAGAGCTCCACCACACCTCACACTTAGTTTGGATTTTTCGTGTAATAGCCCTTTTTACCAAAGTGTAGCAGGGCTTTGCTTTTGTGTGGCACGCCACAGTAGGTGGGCAAGAGTCCAAGAGTAGATTACATTTAGAATGTGGAACAAAAAGAGCTTTTGGTGTTGTTTTTGTTGTGTTCGGCTCTTTTCTCTGGCCAGCTGCAGATAAACAGCAGCACTCAGCCGTTGTCTGTCTGTCCCATTGTCTGCCCGTCTCTGCAGTTTGAGGGCTGCTCGAAAGCTTACTCTCGCCTGGAGAACCTCAAGACCCACCTCAGGTCCCACACCGGGGAGAAACCCTACGTGTGCGAGCACGAGGGCTGCAACAAGGCCTTCTCAAACGCGTCCGACCGCGCGAAGCACCAGAACCGCACACACTCGAACGAGGTACGTTCAAGCACACGCGCGGGTCAGCTGATCCGAGCAGGTGGATGATACGTTCACATTTGCCACAATAAAACTTGTGTTGAATCCATCTTGGCAGAAACCATATGTGTGTAAAATCCCGGGCTGTACCAAACGCTACACGGACCCGAGCTCTCTCAGGAAGCACGTCAAGACAGTGCACGGACCCGAAGCTCACGTCACCAAGAAACAGCGGAGCGACGCGCCGCCAAGACTACAGCCACCCAAAGGCACCGGGGAGAACGAGGCCAACTCCAAGCACGGTGCGAGAGGCGTGGACGGCAGGATCGAGGCCAACAGCACCTCCAGAGGAGGGGAAGACTGCCTGCAAGTCAAATCTATTAAGACGGAGAACTCTGTGGTGAGTGCAGCTCATCAGCTCCATGATTGTGGCTGTGGGTGAGCAACAGTGTTTGTACTAACCCTCCTGAAACGTTTCCTGGCCTCTCTCTCGCTCTCTGCTTGTTGCCTGAACCGGCTTCTCTCTTTCCTTTGAAACCCTCCTAACGGACAGACGTCACTGAGGTGAGCACACAGCTGTTTCACTCCCGTTTCATTCTTGCATGGTGGAAATGTCTCGTCCATGATCGTCCACGTTTGCTCCTTTGCATGTGAGACACTGCTGCTAAACTAGATTTTTATGTGCACAATATCAATATTCAGCTGATGATGAAAGTCATTGTCACATTAATATTGAAAGGCTGGGACTTCTTTAGCATGTTTGCTGCTCACAGAACTTTTCTATTATCCACTTGTTTTCTTAAATAAATCACCCTCTTTCATAATTTAAAGAGTACGGAACTGCAGGGCTACATTAGTTATTACTAAACACCATCACAATCAGAATTTTTTAACTGTGGTAATTATTTAATATTGAAGAATACCTAATGCACTTCTCTGAACTTGGCACAAAGCTGTGAGCTTTTTTCTTTTTATTTTATAAATATTTAAATCCACTTTGCCATTTTTGTTTGGTTTTTTTTGTTTATTCTAATGTTTATTTGACCTACTAACCTCTTGCTGATTGATTCATCTTCCTCCAGACGTATCAGTCCAGTCCTGGTGGCCACTCATCATGTAGCAGCGAGCCGTCGCCTCTCAGCAGCGCCAACAACAACGACAGTGGGGTAGAGATGGCCGTGCACAGCGGGGGCAGCTTCGGGGACCTCAGCGCACAGGACGAGTGCCCCATGGTTGACTCCACTGTTCCCGCCGGGGGACAGCAGGCTGGGATGGGGCTTCAGTTGAGGAAAGCCACGGGTCACGGTAGCGCAGTCACCATCAAGCTGGAAAATATCAAGAAGGAAAGGCTGAAGAGTGTGAGGGACCCCTGCCCCTGGGTTAACTCTGCACCACAGCCACTGCAGGGCCAACGCAGCAGCATGAAGCTGCCTCCCATACCTGCAGTTGGTAAGGACAACACACTGAAGAAACGTCTGCATTTTTAAGGGTTTACTGTCTGTATATAAATAACAGAATGGGCTAATATTATATTATTATATTACAAAGGTGTAAATTAGCTCTAAAGACTAAATCAGTTTTTTATCAGGCTGTAAACATGCTTATTTCTGCTGTAAAGCTGGACATTTTAACATGGGAGTCTATGGAGATTTACTTTTTTGAGACAGCCTCAAGTGGACATTATAGGAACTGCACTCTTTCAGTGCTCCAGTTCTGGCTTTATTTTTTAGCCCCAGAGGCTGGGCTTTGTTTACTGTGTGATGAAGACCATACTGAAAAATGCTAACTGTGTAATTATAAAATATAATTTCTATATATTTGATGATATAATGTTTTTAATCTGTCTGCCAGGATCCCTTTTGGAGAGCTCCAATGTGAGTAACTTAAGTGGTTCGTATCCTGCCCAGCGCTTGGATGACCTGTCTTCATGTGAAGTTACGCTGCTGAACCAGCTGAATGAGCGCCGTGACAGCACCACCAGCACCATCAGCTCAGCTTACACCCTGAGCCGGCGCTCCTCTGGTATTTCACCCTGCTATTCCAGTCGTCGATCTAGTGGAACATCCCAGTTTGGCGCTAACCGCCATAACAATATCAGCTCAGCTGACTCCTACGACCCGATCTCCACTGACCTGTCACGCCGCTCCAGTGAGGCCAGCCACTGTGGAGGCGGAGGCATCAGTGCAGGAGGTGGAGCAGGCCTTTCAAGTCTTCTCAGTCTTACACCAGCACAGCATTATCGGCTCAAGGCAAAGTATGCCGCTGCCATCGGTGGAGCTCCACCTACTCCTCTTCCCAACATGGAACGAATGAGCCTAAGGACTCGTATGGCACTCTACAGTGAGTCCCAGGAAGGTTCATCACACCCCTTCCATCAGCCACCCTCTGGAACGGTACCAAGGCGGTGCAGTGATATTGGATATGGCACACAGAGCATGATGCCCCATGAAATACCCACTAACCTGCCACGCCGTGCAAGTGACCCAGTGCGCCGTTCCACACTTGACCCGCTATCCTATCCAAGGGTCCAACGCTATAACAGCATGAGCAGCATAAACCCCATGAATGCTCCATCAGCTGCAGAACGCCACCAAACACTGGCTGCGCAGGGCTACACTCGTTCTGATGGAAGCCTGCAACGTTACCCATTTGCCCCCAGACCACCGAGCATTTCTGAGAATGTAGCCATGGAGAACATGGCAGTGGATGGAATGATGACTGGGGGTGAGCAGAGTGGAGAGGATGATATGGTGCTTCCAGATGATGTGGTGCAGTACCTCAGGTCACAGAATTCTGACCCCTCTGGTCACAACTCGGGACATGATGACTATAATTCCAACAGTCAGACTCAGGGCTTCCAGACAAACATGGTTCCACCAGCATCATTTTTTGCGCAGAGGAGGATGGCCACAGTGGATGCCGTGATGGCTCAGTTCAGTCAGGATATGCAGTCCTGTCAGATGGGTCCTGGGGGCTCCCAGCAGCCTTACGCAGCACCGTCAGACAACATGAACAAGAACAACATGCCAGTGCAGTGGAATGAGGTGAGCTCAGGGACGGTGGACACCACAGCCAAGCTTCCCAAACAGCAACAGCATCCTCTCAGAGGGAACCTAGCTGTTGTACAGCAGAGGCAGATCTTTGGATCCTTCCAAGCACAAGGTCAGGGCCTGAGCAACAACCAGCAAGTTGTGCCTATGAGTCAGAATATCTCTATGCAGGGGTACGCAAACCACAGCAGCCAGAGATCAATGAACATCTCCCTCCAGCAGCATCACCAACAGAGACAATGCAACAATGTGAACTTTAATGACCAAATGAGTCCTCAGCAAGGGTTTGGCCAAGAAGCAATCCCTGTATCTGGAAGCACTAGCATGAGACCTACCCGCAACAGTATGGCAGATCCAGAGGTGCAACGTTACAGAGCAAGGACACAAACTGATGTGTACTCTTATCTGAACCAAGTGGATTCTCAGCAAAATTACAACGTTATCTCCCAACAGCAGCACAATGTCCAAAACGGAGGCAGAGGAATGTTACAACCCAGGCCTCCTACAGAGCCCAGGTCTACTGCCAGACTACATGCCGGGTCTAGTGTGACACAACCGAGCCGATTGCTCAAGTCATCTGATTTGAGCACCAGTCAAGGTAATGACACCTCTGAGGCAAGCCCAAAGAGGCCCAGCGGGTCAGTGACCCACACCAGCAACTCAGAAATTCAGACCTCTGCTGTGTTGTACACAGGTCAGATTCACATGTTTGAGCCACCTTCTGCCAGCTTTGATGCCCCCATGTCCCCATGTGCCAGTCAGGCTCCTGCCAGCAACAACACTGCTGCAGCCAACATGGCCTCACCGGGAGTCAATCAAGTCTCCAGTAGCACGGTGGATTCTTCCACCAGTGGATCTGGGGGTACGGAGCACGCCCAGATCGACTTTGACACCATGCTTGATGACGGGGACCACTCGAGCCTAATGTCTGGCACCCTGAGTCCTGGCCTTCTGCAGAGCCTCTCTCAGAGTTCCTCACGTCTCACCACCCCCCGCAACTCTGTCACCCTCGCATCCGTACCGGCAGGGATTGGCAATATGGCCATCGGTGACATGAACTCCATGCTCACAGCTTTGGCTGAGGAAAGCAAGTTCCTCAACATGATCAGCTGAGAGCAGTCAAACACCTCATCATCCATCCATTCTTACCATGTCTATCAGGAATATAAGGACTAAGAAAGCACTGATTGTACAATGCAAAACTGGTCATTACATAAACTTTTTCCACATTGTTCATAGTAATATGCTTATCTTGTAATATTTGCTTCAGATTATATGTTACATTAAAGCGTTAATAGTAAATATAGATAGGGTTAAGGACCATTTTCTATCATTTGTTAAAAAGCCATACTTTTTAGCTTCAAGTCTATGATAGCCCAGGGTACATAAATGCATCAAGAACAATTGCCATTCAGTATTTGCCGGCGTAACAGGCCTTTACAAAGTGCTGCACTGATAGCAGTTCACATAGTGCCTTGCTGAAGACATCAAGAGTGAGAATCTGAGTGCAACATGAAAACACAGCCATCAGGAAACGAACTCGATATGTAGCACTCAGACTGTTATGTAGATGATACTGTACGGTACCTGCTCTCACATGTTACACGCCTGATGTTTAAGCTAAAGCTGTCAAACTATTTATAAATGATAAATTCGTTTGGAATTGACTTGAGTCAAATTGACTTCCGTAAACATTATCAGGCAATTGAGCAGTGCGTTCGGCCCTTCCACGCCTCCTACTGGTGGAGCTCACACACGGCGCTCTGATTACGTTACTTTCGTTTTGTCGTTTGCTGCACATCTGCAAGCTGCTTTTGACCCACGAATGCTGTCTGACTTCATCAGAAAGGTAATCTGCAGTTCACATATGCTCACATGTGCACTTAATGCACCCGTCCTGCAGCAGAGGAAGTAAAAGCTGCTTTTGCTGCTTGTGCATCATTTTTGTTTTACAATTTTTTTTTATGTACTAAATGTTTAAAAACACTTTATGCACAATGTGTCACCAACATGTGTATCAAAATTTAATTAAGTGTGGTTTACAAAGTGAAGCATTTGACAGCTTTAGTTTAAACATGCGGTTGTTGGCGTCGTGATCCACACATTTTAAGTGCTTTCTGATCAGGATCTGAGCTCAAGGATGTGATTTCCTGCTCTGCCCTCTGGATCAGACGCACACTCTCCGTGGTCCCGTCTCACAAGGGTAAATGATTGAAGAGGACAAGGATACGCATCAGTGTTAGTCTAACAGGGCACATGGACCCCTGTGCATCTGATGAGGAGCACTCTCTGAAAGAATATACAAGTACCTCTGTGTGTTCTCAGTAGAGATCCAACCCTAATTAACACATTCATACCCCCCTCACTGCACCCCAGCTCTCCCCTGGGTCCTCGAAGAACTGCAGAGTCCAGGAAAGGACTCAGACTTTGATAATGTATTCCAGTTTTCCTGACAGGATCTTCTGCAAATTCCTGTTTTATTATGTTTGCTGAAATTCTAAATAGCCTTTCAAATGTTTGTGTGTATGCTACCATCCACTTTTACTATGCTTGCTGTGTATGTATATAGCTTTTGTACATTTCAAATAAACTATCTCCTCTTTTTCTGTCTGAATCTGCTCGCTGCATCTTTGAAATCACGTGGTCGGTGTTCCCCGGAGACGGGCGTGGAACTGAGGCTGCGCTGCAAATCACAGACGTGAGCTAATGAAAACTCAGCTGACTGCATGGATCAACGTTTAACTGAATGCACAAACTAGGGACGGGATCATCCCACTGTTTCTGTCCGATACCGATATTTTACCTTTGGGTATCTGCCGATACAGACACAAAGCCGATCTTTTAAAAAAAAAATTAACTTTTTTAAAAATTGTTTTAAATTGTTTTTAAATGCCTGAATCATATATTCCATAGATTACTCAAGTAATCGGAAAATAAATACTTTTTTCGTATTAACAGTTCATCTGCATATTTTAACTTCCGTACTGCAGTTTTTCACTGTGTGAAACAAACAGATGGAGCAGCTACAAAGTTCTCTTTTCTTCACTTGGTGATCAGGTGGTTGATGAAGGACCTCCAGCTGTTTCCCAGTAAAGGTTTAATGGTGGTTTCAGCTAAAACAGCTGCTGCTGCCGTGTTTATGATGAAAAACTGGGGGCTACGTGAGCGTAATATTGTAATGCTTTGTAATCACAAGCATCCTCCTAAACACGTTTCTACTGCAGGTGTGTATTTAGCCACTAATCAGGGATTAAAGTATAAAGAATATTTTGACGGGGAAGGGGTCCTTCCAGACGATCGCTAATGCTAACACCGGCGCTAGCTAGCAACCTGTGGTCATAGCGATCTGAAGTAGATTGCTAGGACTAACTCCTGATACCGACTCGATTCCAGTAGGTGGCGATAATACAGCTCAAGCTGGTTTCTTAGTTAAACCCACAAGAAGAAGAAGAACAGGGAGCGCTCACCTGTTTAGGATTAAAGTCTGTATTGTTAGGGGCGTGGCCTCTGAATGACATGGAGATCCTAACCAAAGAAAGTGGAGTTATACTTGCTAACAGTAAAACTCAGCTGCTGATATCAAATCATTTTTTTACTTGAGTGCAGTTTTTCACGGCCGCCTTTGGCCTCAGCTTCTAAAGGTGCATCAAGCTGAGGTCTGTATGTGCTGCATGTTAAACGTATCAAGATATCTGGGCCATTTGTAGGTACCAAGTCTGGCCCACGGCTTTGGGCCCAGGCTGACTCACACAGCACTAGGCAGTGTAATACTGAAGCCTCACGTCTTACCTGGGTCCACCTTCACCTGCAAATACAGCAGCTGGCTCTACAAACAAGCTGGCAACTGTTATAAAGATGAAGCTGATGCTTCAAAGTCCACATGCCAATGGATGAGGTCATCATCACACATGCATCTTTTATATACAGTCTACGAGAGCTGTGTGATGCAGTTTAAAGTGATCTAATCCAGATCAAACAGTCGGTGTCAAACTGGGATCACGCTGAAATGCTCAGAGTGGAGCTGTGGCTCACCTCAGCACAGCTGTACAGGTGAGTACAGGTAAAGAGCATTAAAGTAACCTCAGCTGCAGCTTAATTATGGAGGCACCTGTAACTATAAAGCTCTTTTCTTTCGTCACGAGTGACGTGAACGAGCTTCAGAGTGAAACAGCTGAGCTTCCTGCTGGCTGACAGCTGGAGGACCTGCGCACAGGTATGAATGAGAGAAGCGTTCAGTGTTTCTTCAGAGCTGAAAACCGACAGTGACATCAGCTGCAGTGACGTCATGAGACATCTTTAAGAGGTCATTTCCACACCGAGGCTCGGAAACCGCAACAATCACCGACTTTAATCCTCAACTTACTTTTTATGAAGCAAAAGTCCCGCAGGTGAACAAACAGGAGGCTGAAGAACCGACACAGGTGAAGCTGATGAGGACGGGCACACAACCACAGACAGGAAACAGGAAGCTTGAGCTGCAGAAAGTAATTACCAAAATAAAACAGGAAGTGACATTAAAGAAACCAACCCTGCCCCTCGGTGTGAAAGCAGTTCTTCCAGTTTCTTTTTATTTCATATGTTTTTCATTCTCTAACAGAACAGACCACAAGCACAGCGTGCTGTATTTTATGCTCAAAGTATATAAACTACATCAGTCCCCACAGCCATGTTTGTGCTGTGCACCCCTTTTTATTGTATTAATTGTTTGTTTTTTGTTTGTTTTTTTATTATTGTTATCGTGTTATTATTTTCTTCATCTTTTAAATCACTGTGTTCTTGTTATTGCTCTTAAATTAATTGTCTCGTCATGATTGTTCATGGTTTGACTTGCTGTGCAGAACTTTGTGTTTAAATGTTACATAAATAAGTTGTGTGAGCAGTAATTATCATTAATCTGTGACTGTGTGACGCATAAAGGAGAAACACTGGAGAGTGAAACACAGCCCACAGACACGGCAGCCGTTACATCTAAATACAGTTTCATGAAAGTCGAGGTTTCACAAACTTCATCCATAAATCTTCTCTGGACTTTGTTCACAACTTTGTTCAAGTAAAGAAACGTTTGTGCAAATGTTCCTGTTTTTGTCTTTGAGATCTTTCTTCACACTCCTGAGGTTCTTCCGCATGAATATAACATCACAATTAATGTGGTGTCAAATTAAACCAATTTTCCTTCACACTTGTTTCCCTTGGCTTTCAGTGAGGTGCCTTTAGCCTGCTCTGTGATAGCTTCAGCGCATATGCTTCAATAATAAAGGAGCGGCGTTTGTTTTGCTTTGAAGCCGTCTTTCCTCTGCATACATCACTGTCTGTGGGCTCCTCTGCTAATGAAAAAATAATGGATTATTTTAGGAGCTGCACTTTTACACACAATCCTTCCTCAGAACAAACGCAAGGAAAAAAAATCCCTTCTGAAAAGTCAGGTGAAAAAGGAGACTCCGTGAAGCAAAGTGCATACAGAGCAGTTTCTAAAGTTAGATGGTGCGCCAGCCAAAATTAACAGTGGCAGGCCAGCCCTGAAGAACCGAGTCTGCAGGGCAATGGAAAGCAGGAAGGAGGAGAAAAGCAGGAGAAAAGGTGGCACAAAAAAGGAAGAAAAGCAGGGAAGAAGAGAGAAGAGCTGCTGAGAAGAAAGCAAAGCTGGGAGAGGTGTGGAGGAGAAAGAGACTGCACATGAGGGGCCGGCGAGAGCAAAAACATGCAGAAAAGAGCGAGAAGAAATCACTTTTAATCTGACAGTGAATTCAGCTGGGGACTGCTCCGGAGTGGAGCCCACTGATTGCTTTTGCCACTGGAATTCCTTATTCTCTTAGAGAGAGGATGGGAGAAAAACAGCCCCGGGGCAGGGAGCCTCAGCCGGGAGCAGAACAAGAGGTTAGTGAGGCAGAAATGGATGATCAGACAAAGCACACAGCTGGGGAGAGATGGTGTGTTCTGAAGCACGCACACACACACACACACACACACACACACACACACACACACACACACACACACACACACACAGAGTCATTCACATAAAGCCTGTTTTGCAGTTTCCCTCTTGGACAAACTCCTTCGACAGGCTGTAAATAAACGTGCTCCTGAAGGCAGCAGCAATGACCAATCAACAAGTCATCATTTCACCGTTCATATAAAATTATTAGCAGTGATCCTTTAACATGCACCTGTTCTCCACTGCTGGAGGTGTGTCATCACGGCTGCAGGCTGCTCTAAAACCCCAGGCTCACACCTGTCTTTATTCTTCTCTTGCATCACCTGAGGTGACACAGAGGGGATATCTCTAATAGCGCAGACAAATAAGCCCCATCCATTTAAAGGGGAGGAGCTTCAGCAGCTTGTTTCAAGCAGATGAGGCCCTGAATGAGATATAGAAGGATTATTTTGATTCTGATTCCTAGAAGCAGAAATCATCCCTTTTAGGAAATAATTAGCTCTCAAAACAGAAGTGCTTCTCTCTTATAACAACAGGACTGTTGATCAGAGATCAGCCCGAGACCACGAAGGCTGAAAATCCCCTGCAGGCGAGTCCGTGGATCCAGATGGATATCTGCTCCGGATTCGCTTCCATACAAAACTGAATGAAGTTTTCAGCAGAAGGTGGAAGTTTATAGTTGTTGGATCTCACTCACATTTCTTCTTTCTACTTTGTAGTTTTACTGCATCAGTTCTGTTGGCTGAGGACCCTCCTGTGTAGATGCTAATGCTAGCTGAAATAAGGCACATTCAGAGCTCCACTGACTCACTTCATAGACTGGTGGTTACAGAGACCAGCTCTCATGGACCCTCTGTGGAGGTTCAGCTCATTTTATTTAAATGCTTTTCCAAAAACTAGCTTTATGTAAACTAACAGACATCACTGCATTGTAGCACATTTACAGCCTTTTTGATACATATAAAAAGATCAGCAAACGCCCCCTGCTGGTTATTATTTATTTGAGATCTGATCTGTAACATGAAAAGTCCAGTTTAAGCCCATCTGCTGTTGTAAGTGTAAAGTAATTGAATGTCCACACACGGGTTCGACTTCGACCAGAGCTCTCTACAGCTTCTTTAATGCGGGCTCGGAACTAACACAACAACAACGAGCAGCCGGATCCGCCATTAGCCTCACTCAGCTAGCGTTACCATGACAACCAGCCTTACGGTTAAGTGAGTATTGTCGTAACTAACTACTGAAATATCAGTCCTTATATGACAGTAAGGACTCCAGATCATCTCTGCAAACATACTCGCTGCATGCATCTATAACTGAGTAATAACAAACATGGCAGAGTCATGAAGGTTAAAGTACCACTGTGGGCCAAACATCCCTGCACCCACACACAGGTTTCCACGGTGCTTTTAATACTGTTCCTGATCACAGTGTGTTTCTGTGTGTGTTTTACTGTTATCACTACGTGTTGGATACACTGTGTATGTTAACGCAGATCAACAGCAAGCCAAAGTCGTTTTTCATGCGCCAGGAAACTGAGAGTCTTGCTCCTTTGATAAGGTCTTCTTCACAGAT
>VOQJ01024555.1:0-14195 GCA_015052665.1 Apistogramma diplotaenia | reverse complement strand
ATACATGCTTCCCTTAGGCAGTATTATTAGAAAACATTGCATCAATTTTCATTGTTATGCAGACGACACACAGCTTTATCTATACATGAAACCAAATGATACACATCAATTAGTTAAACTGCAGGAAGTTATAAAGGCCTGGATGACCTCTAATTTCCTGCTTCTAAATTTCAGATAAAACTGAAGTTCTTGTACTCGGCCCCACAAATCTTAGAAATATGGTGTCTAACCAGATTCTTACTTTGGCCTCCAGAAACACTGTGAGAGATCTTGGAGTCATTTTTGACCAGGATATGTCCTTCAATGCATTAAATAAATACGTGGGACTGCTTTTTTTGCATTTGTTCCTGTGATGTACTATGTGTTTCTTTTCATTCACTTCTTTTTACTCTGTTAACACCCCACTCTGCATTTATTCATTACTTATTATTAATCTCTGACTCTTTTCCACAGCATGTCTTTTGTCCTGTCTCTCTCCCCTCAGACCCAACCGACTGCGGTACATGGCTGCTCCTCCCCAAGCCTGGTTCTGCTGGAAGTTTCTTCCTGTTAAAAGGGAGTTTTTCCTTTCCCCTGTCACCAAGTGCTTGCTCATAGGGGGTAATCTCTGTAATTATTATAGGGTCTTCACCTTACAATATATAGGATATATACTATAATACTACATATATAAATTTTATTTTAATTTAATTCTCCCCAAAAATCTGAAGGTGACTGGGCCTTTGCTCCTTCAGCCTATAAAATAATCTGTCACATAAGGATCTGTAGCTCTAAATCAGCTCTGAACACCTACATGTTCACTTGCTTTTAGTCAAATTTGTGA
Source organism: Apistogramma diplotaenia (assembly GCA_015052665.1). Classification (NCBI taxonomy): domain Eukaryota; kingdom Metazoa; phylum Chordata; class Actinopteri; order Cichliformes; family Cichlidae; genus Apistogramma; species Apistogramma diplotaenia. The sequence goes on along the minus strand of VOQJ01024555.1, from coordinate 13,372 downwards.
TGCCACATTATTTTGTCAAATTACTTATTTTGTAATTTCATTGTTTTTTGACTTCTTTTACAGTTTTATCCCAGTGTTAAATACTATTTTATTTATTATGTGACTTGATTATGTTTAGTTGGTGTTCAATTTTATCATGTTTGTCTGCTTTGAAATTAGGCTTCTGAAGCCATGGAAGGGAAATGTGTTTGCACTGAAAGCTATTTGGAGAAACTCCAAAAATAAAAATCCCTTAACTTGACTCGATCTGGGTTGAAAAAAAAAAGACAACTGTGATTGGCTAAAGTTCAATTAAAAGCAAGTGATAAAACAGAGAACAGAGTCCAGAGCAAGGCTAAAAGTCGAGTTCCTCCTCAGACCACATGAATTAAAAACTGCTGCAAATTGATGTTTTTTGTTTCTGAGCTTTTTATATCCTTCAGCTGTAACAACTACGTCCAATGGGAATATTAATGTAAACCTTTACATCTAAAATGCCTTACATGTTTTCAGTTTTGTCCATGTCCCACGCTCGTCTCCACTGCCCCTTGGCATTTTTATGGCGTGCCACCCTCTCCCTGTCGATCTGCTCACGCTCCTTCTTCCATCTTAAATATTCCTCCTGCTCCTCTCTTGATGTGGGGATGTTGAGGTCTGTGCTGGCCTGCATGTTCTCGATCTCCTGCGTGCACACATACGCATTTCATTGGATAAAAACATTATAATGTATATGCATACTCTATATCAGCAGAGAGGATAAGTTCATATTAAGAACCCCTTTATTCATATACATTAGCAGGCTAATGTATGTATTTCTGCTATGTTGATGTATTTTGCATTAGTTTAAAGGCTAACCGCTGCCTCCCTGGGTAAATACCCGTTAGTGTTCCAGGAAAAGCATCGCATACAGTAAACACAATTAGGAGGGCTCCCTTCATTCCCCTCTTGACCTGTTTATTGATCACTGTGGTGAGAGCACAGACAGTTGCTGGCTAATAACAAAAGGAGATCTGATACAGGATATATTTGTGGGATTTTTGAGTACCAGGAATGACAAAAAAAGAAAACATCTGCTCAGAATATTAGAACTCAAAGCACCAGTTAAAACAGTGAGAGAAAAGGAGACAACGCAGTGCTTGTAAGAAACTTTGATGGGTCATGTTTTCTCCTGAGGTGTGGACCAATGAAAGCAAAGTAAACATGTTGCCCTCCTGCCTCCGGTTATTGGAGAACATGGCATCTGTGCTCATCCTTCTGTTTTCCACCTCGTCTCTCCTCCCTCTGTGCCGGCCCTCAGAGGACATCAGGGGCCACATGGGAGGACACTTTTCACATGTTTCAACAGGCCATGTCCTGCTGCCACCCCAGCTGCTAATTGGAAATTTTTTAATTTTTTGCCTCTGTGGGGGCCTCAGTGGGATGTTGCCAGGAGCCAAAGACAGTAGGTTGGATGTTACAAAATGAATCTGGAAGAGATTGATGAGCTCATAATCTGCTAAAACAAAACAAAAAACAGCTGCATTAATTTAGGTTCATATATTATATCTGTTAGACACAAGAGTTAAATCCTTGTGCAACACGACAAGAAAAAAAAATCTACGTGGTATTTCCTTGAAGACTGTCTAGGCCAGGACTGCAGAGCAGGACCCGGGGAGGCATGAACAGCATCACTTGTCATGTGGAGAATCCGCCGTGCCTTTGAAGCCCATCCTTCCTGCCTCCCCAGTCAGCCTCTTTATCGCACGCCCGATCTGTGAGACAGTTCTGAGCTACTCCAGCAAGGCTGACATGCAAGCCAGCAAGAGGCAAATGAGGAGATGCACTAGAAACGAGGGGCGTGCATGGCAACATGTTGTGCCTGTCTTTGTGTGTTTGTGATGAGAGCGCATATCTCTGTGCTGGTGAAAACCATGTTTTTACTGAATCATTATCAATGAGCCACAAAGTCATTTAGTGTTGAGGAGGGTGAGACAGATTAACACTATCCATATCTAAATGTTTATATCTGAGTGTGTGAGGTATTATTTTACCTGGCATTGCTCTGACACCCTGTGACGCTCCTCTGTGTGCTTCTGCCCTTTTTTAACCTCGTCCTGCCACAGAGGAGAAATTCAGAGATGAGCTTAGCAACTATAAGAGTCGCACAGCAACTTGTTGCCAGCCAGTTGTAAAGAATCACACTACTGCTGCCATGGTCAGTTAAAGAAAATCAAGCAAGGGCACTGACTCATCCATTAGGAAAAACTAAGAGGCCTACACTGCCACCAAGTGGCTTATAGTGTAAAAGCATAACAGCATAACACAACAGCTTCAGTCATACAGTAATTTCTGTCCACGCTGCACAGGGGCTGTAAGAGCAGACTAGCTGATCTTGGAAACCACCTGGCAGTTTGTAAATCAAACTCTGCTTATTAGAGGTACAGAATTGTGTTCATTTATATTCTGGTGTAATTGTGATTTCAATGATGCGCTCTGGTGAACACACAGGATGAGTCATGTTGCCATTAACAGCAACATTTGAACAGCTGAGGGGGAAAAGACAGTAAGCGCTGGGCAGAGTGAGTGGGCTGGTGGCACACCTACGGTCATGGACACCCACGTGATCACTCGCACTCCCACATCCAGTGGAGGGTATAGCACATACACAAAGACTTCTGATTACCCCTTTTCTTTCCTCTTGTCACACCACTCCTTCTTCCTCTCCTGCTTTCTTGGCACCTTGCCAGGTCTGTCTCTTTGGTAGCATAATGAGCCTTTTCAGAGTGAGAAGGCAGTCGAATGTTAATTAGATCAAATCGGCCCTTTCAGGATGGTGGGAATAGGGAAACAATCGTGCCAGAGGAGTGTGGACCACTTAAAGTTTCAGGGAAGAGAAATGGGGGGTGGAAACAGATGGTGGGCTGCCAAGAGTCTCCCACTCACCCCCTCACCTTTGTTTCTCTCAGTTCGACTGTATTTCCTTGTTCCTGTCGCTCTCACATGAGTGTGAACAGGCAGTCTAGTCATGCGGTACTTCCAGCCTGTATGAGACACTGCTAGACAGCCACACCCCTCTCACAGAGTCATTATTTATTATCAGGGTGTCTCTCTCTGTCACACATGCCCTCCAACTCATTACAAAATTATCTCAGAGGCAGGGCAGTGCAGCAACCTCCACGTGAACCTACATAAACATTTGACGGATCAATGACACGTTCTTCTCCTGTATCACTGTGTAGCAGCTTTCTCTCCGCTGCTCTCATAAACCGAGTGAAATCACGCTGGTTATGTAAACAGCGTCCATGTGGAAACCAGGACTCTGGGATTCACAGATGACTGGTGCACTGGAGCTCTGGCTACTGTGCAAATGCTGATTCGGTCCACATGATAAATAAAGGGGGACAGACCTAGTGGGGCAGAAATAAAGGCAAAAAGAACAATGTGTTCAGCTCATGGATTCAGTGCACATGAACTCAGACAGCCCAGTGAGCAGTATTCGGTGTATGAGCCAATCAGTAGCAGATACACACATTTTAGACTGAACTTGCACTTTTGCTGCCACTGCTTTTACGTCCCAAGACCCCTCCTGTGACCAGACTGCGTCTGTGTTTACAGTGGTGAAGATCAGGTGCCTGTGCATCAGCTTATTTATTAGAGTCTGTGAGTGTGTGTCTGCGTCAGGCCTCAGATTGAGGCAGAGCAGCTGTTCCAGACTTTCTGCAGACCCGGGGGCGAGGGGGTGGGGCGGGGTACTAAGGTCAGTGACAGTTTGGCATTTCACAGCCCAGCCGGGGGTACTGCATGTGCACATGCGTCTCTGCCTGTCTGTATTAAATATGGTATCTCAAGCAAACCCAACTTGTACTCATATGCAACACGCAGCAGGAGATAACAGGAAATTCTTCATGTGGTTTCTGCACGGGAGCTGCCTGGATAGAGTCTGCAAGTGACTCGCTAGCTGGAAATGCGTCGGACTAATAACTTGCAGGCCAAACACAGATTCAGAAGAAGCTGAAAACATTGTTCTGCAGAGCATCTTATTTGTCTCACAGCTCTATTAGCCACCCTCTCCTTTCTTAATCCAGCACCGGGCAGAAACAGCCCCGATCCACCTCCTGTCAACAAACCATTGTGCCCTATCACTGGGGTGGAGGGGATGGGCCAGACAACATGTCTCACATCTATGTAAAACATGTCAGCGCAGCACGTGAGAATAAACTGCAGGGAGGGGGGTGGTGGGAGGAGTGTCTGATTCAAACCTGTGGTGCTGTGTCTTTCTTGGTCATGTGAGATGGCTGCTTCCCCCTCCCCGCTGATTCCACACGCCTCGCCTGTCCGTCATCAGCAGGGCTCTTGAGGTCCACAGGGTCCGGCCTCTTCTCAGGCTTCTCACTCACCACCCGTTTACCCTGGAGAGTCAGTCACTTATGTTACTAGAGAAGTGTCAGAACGTGCATTGAGAGTGAATAAGAGTGAATCATTCATGTAAGGATACTCTGTTACTACCACTTAGATACCAGATTGTAAAACTAAATCTTAGTATAAAAATGTTTGAAATGAACAAATAATCACATTGCCTGAATTAGTCTACACAGACCAATAATGTACACAGGAGCTTGACTAGCACTAGCCAGAATATTGTTTTGGGTTTCAAGTGTATTTTCTCTGCAGTTAGTGGATGGACTGTCATGGCTAATAATTTTAGCTCCGTCATCAAATTTTGAGTTGTCTCATAGAAAACTAACTATGACACTCAGCTGTACTTTAGTGCTAATTAGTGCAATGAACAAACCAAATCAGCATGCTAATACTAAGACAATGAACATGGTAATACTGTGTGAGCTGAAGCTGCAGGTTGGTGTCATTGTTAGCAGGTTAGCATACTGAAATAAACATTTAGCTTAAGGCATGCTGACCTCTCAGCATTCAGTTCATTGAGTTTGGATGGATCCAGTTGCTCAGATGTGCTATAGTTTGATTTGGTGGCATGGTTTGGCATGGAATATTTATGAGTGATCTATGTCATCCTGCTATGAAATGTTTCCATGTCATTGATTTGCCAGGGACTACAGATGAAAAGTAGCCTTTTGGCTAATTCTGGCATATTTACATTGCAATGTACATTAATGTGCTTTGTCCCTTTTAAATAAAGAGAATTAAGAATCATTGGTTACACCTGGTCGTTAAGTGGCTTTGAATGTGGCATGGCTGTTGGTGCCAGACAGGCTGGTCTGAGTACTTCAGAAACTGTTGATCTGGTGGGATCTTTCCACGCGACCATCTCTAGAGCATGGTCCAAAAAAGAGAAAATATCCACTGAGCAGGAGATCTCTGCGCAAAGACGCCCCCATGATCACTCACACTCCCACATCCAGAGGACAGAGAATGGCAAGGCTCCTTTGAGCTGATAGGAAGCAACAGCTCAAATAACCTCTAGTTACAACCAAGGTATACAGAAGAGCAGCTCTGATAACACAGCATGTCAACCTTTGAAGCAGATGGGCTATAGCAGCAGAAGACCATACCAGGTGTCACCCCTGGCAACTAAGAACAGGACAATGAGGCTACATTTCACACAGTCTGACCAAAATCGGACAAGAGCATAAATTAGGAGAAAATACTGCCTGATCTGAGGGGTCGATTTCTGCTGCAAAGGGGCATCCAACCTGGTACTAGCAAGCAGTTGGTGAGTGATTAGATAACAAAGCCCACAATCTTAAGAAACAAGAAGTCACTAAGTGGTTTGATGAGTGCAGAAATTATGCCAAGCTAATCAAACAGTTATGGGAGAATTTTGTAGGAATGCTTTTCATTTGAGATCCAGAGTGTTTTAAATGCACCACCGGACTCACTAAGCTGTTCTGACAGCACAATTTACATAAAGGTCCTTTGATTGTTTTCATTTTGCTGCTGTTCTTCTCTTTGCCTTTCTGGTATGATTTGTATAATACAGTTTCAGTTAAAGTGCATTCTTCAGTTATTATTCTTTCTTACATTCTCCTATACTCATCACTTTTTCCTTGTCAAGAGGAAATTGGCACTGTAGTTAATTTACCTTTTTGCCAGCCATGGTGACTGTGAGCTGCTTCCTGTGCCCCCGTCCAGCAGCCTGTGGAGGACCTTCCCCCGCCCTGTCAGGTCCGGCCTCCTGCTGTCCCTTCCCAGCTGGTGAACCGGCAATGAATGGCTTTGTCACCACCACACGACTATCCTGCTTCCAATCAAAGAAAAGATCAGGTCATGAAATATTTATATCGTTTACAGCACTGATTCTTAAAAACAGATGGAGCCTGTCAACTGTAAAGACAGCACTGTAGGATTTTAGCTAATGTAGCGTTTATTTAGACATTATGCCATTATTTTTGTTGACACGCACACTAGTGGACTTGCTAATTGTGATGGTAAGATCTTCGGCTTTGCCCTTCCGGCTCTGCAGTGCCATTCCTTCCTCTTCTGCTCTTCTCCTGTCCTCCTCCACCTCCTAAAAACAAAGTAATTAGAAACCTTGAAAGAGTTGGAAGCTCTAAACCTGAGACCAGCTCAGGACATCATAGAAGCGTCTCTATGTTCAAGGATACCTGCTTACCTTGTATCTCTTCATTAGAGCTTCATTCTTCCTGCGGAGAGCCTCAATCTTTTTGTCCAGCTCCAGATCCTTCTCATGATCCCTCTTGGGCATCATGTCACTGGGGGTCTGGGAGGAACAAATAAAAACATTTACATTTCATCAGGTCTAATACTAGTGTGGCTAATCTTACTTAAAGGTATCTACAGCTTTATACAACCTGATGTCCAGCACAGCCGGTGTAATGTGTAAAATTTTAAACAGAATGCAATGATTTGAACCCTTTTGTTCAACGACACATAGCATAAACTCAGAAAAAGAGCTTTTCGAAAAATACAGCCTCAAGTTGAAATTGTTGTATTCAATACATGATTTTTTAAAAAACAGGCAACATGTTTACCACTTTGTTGCATCACCTCTTCTTTTAGCATTCATCTGTGAACCAAGAAGACAAATTGCTGCCATTTTGGCAGTGAAAGGTTTTCCATTTTCCAATTGCAGTTGTGTGAAAAAGAAGGTTTTCACAAGTTAATCAAATGTGCTTGTTTAACAGACCATCACCAAGTGTGACTACTTCTATGAAAGCAGAAATTTTGGCAATTTGCAGGTCGGAAGTGCCTCAAGGTCAGCACATGCAATTTGTGTAGAAAAAAAGTCCAGAGCTACGTCTGACATGTCACAGGCCGCAGTTAGCATGTTAAACGTTAAAGTTCAAAACAGTAAAAAGGAGCAAGCCTCTTTTCTCTAAAAAGAGCATCGCAGCACTGTTAAGGTTTGCAAAGTTGCATCTGAATAAAAAAAACCCACAATATGTCTGGAACAATGTCCTTTGGACAGACAAGACCAAAGTGGAGATGTTTGCCATAATGCACAGCACATCAGCACAAGCACCTCATAACATCTGCCAGCACGGTGGTGGAGGGGTGATGATTTGGGCTTCTTGCAGCTCAAATCACCTGGGCACCTTCCAGTCATTGAGTCGACCGTGAACTCCTCTGTATACCAAAGTATTTTAGAGTCAAATGCGAGGCCTTACAGTTAATGCTTGGCCCAAATCAGGTCAATCAACAGGACAATGGTCCCAAGCACAACAGCAACCTTACAGAATGACTGAAAAAGAAAAGGCGTTGAACTGGTCAAAGTCAGAAGCTGAATCCGACTGAAATGCTGTGGTGGGACCTTGAGAATGCTGTGGTTCAAGAAGCTACTGAATCATGATGCAGTCAGTTTGCCAAAGAAGTGCAGAGACCTGCAAAAACTCTCTTGGCTGTAATACTTGGACCACTTTACTGCAGAGCCACGCAGAATCATCAATGTTCCCAATAAACTGCTTTTTTTTCTCTTTTTTTCCCTCTACAACACTTTAATTATTTAACAAACAAGAAGAAGCTTCAGATGAGAAACGGACAAACTGAAGCAGCTGAACGGGAACCGTTTAGAAACAGTTAAATTTTGATTTTTATCAATTTACTATCTGACGGGCAAATAAGATTACAAACCAAACCGTATTTGATATTTATTTCTCTAGACATATTTTTTCAATGAGGAAAACATTTTAAAACTCAGTAGTCCTCTGGATTTTGCACTTCTATTTCTGTATATATTATAAGTTTAGACCGTAACTACAATGATATTTCAATAAGCAACTATAAAGACATAAAACCTGCTTATAAACAGAAGAGAAACTAAGACAGACAGGCTAAGTAATCACCAGCTTTAGACTGAAAGTCAACGTAAAAAGGCACCTGTGCAACACCACTGTGCATGCTGCATTACCCACCACAGATGGAGCATTCATTATGAAGCTCAGTTACACCGGCAGAATGCATATGCAGACCACCCCAGTGCAATCAACAGGGCACAGCTAGAGGCTCCAAACTGAAAATCTCCACGTGCTCTCCTAGAACCTGCCTTCTTTTGATCGAATATCACTTTACCATGTTATACCAACTGCAACTGTAAAAATGCAAGGGCAGGTGTTATGTTGAAGGACTCTTAAATGTGCACAAATGTTCACAGAATAGTAATAGTGAAGCCTGAAATTTCTGCAAGAAAAAGCCTAATTTCGTTTGGCCTGCAAAAGCGTACCCCCATGTTCCCTTCCCCCCCCCCACCCTGGACCGAGGTGTGGCTCGGACAACTGGTGAAGCAGGAGCTCTCTCCAGCCCAGTTGCTGACAACCACTTCTTTAAAGCAGTCATTCGAACACATAGCCTCTGGATCTCTGGCAAAACAAAGCCAATGTGGGAGTGCTTTAAACATGCATTTATTTCTAATGGCCAGCAGGGGGCGATTCCATAATTGCCAAAAATAAGTCTATGAGGAAATGGACCAACTATTTCCTTGATTTGTGACCAAGGTGCTGATTTTGTAAATTATGGCCTAATTTAGAGTAAAAAATTGTATTATTATTATTTTAATAATAATTTAATAATAACGATTATTATAATTATTCATTTTTTTGTACTGACTTCATGGAAAAGACTGAACGTGTCTTCTCTTTAGCTCATTTTAGAAAAAATTTCAGATGTCTTATTGTCACTGTATGGAAGCTCGTTTCTGCCACTGAAAAAAATTTGCTATCCATAACTTTTTTTTTCTCTGAATTTCGCATTAATACGTAAAAATTTCAAGAATCACGAAGCCCTATAAAAGAGCTCTGTCTCCTTTTTACACAGAAGCAGATGACACCAACACATTAAAATCAGGCAGCCACAGTATGAGTTGTCATCAGCGAATGAGAGCTGCATAAATTGTAAGGAATCACTGTTTTCACGCTGAACTGTTGGACAGCTGATGCCTTCAGCATCCTGCTTTCAGGTGACAAGGAAATGACGTACCTTCACAAAGCTTCCTGATTGGCAGCATTAACTCGAAATTCCAAGTTCTTAACTCAGAATTTTGACTTATGTATGGCTTTTTTTTTTAGTGGCAGAAACAAGCTTCTATATCACCGTGAAGAAGCCAGGCTGCACAACTTACATTTAGCTTTACGCATAACAAATACAGCAGCTAATAACTGACCCTTAAAAATGCTGATAGAAGGACTTTGCTACCTTTGGACAGACACCGGCTAACTGCTTTCCACTGTTTCGAGTTTTAATTGTAAGCAAATGTAATCACCTGTGAAGAATACAAACACAAGAAACAATAGCTCTAAGCCATCGCTTCCAAAGTTATACCTGTTTATAAAAAATACTGTTATCACTGAAATAAAATAGATGTTTATATCATTCTCTGGATTTATGGCAAAAAAAGTTATGTGATGTACAAATATGTGCCTGACTTGGTTATCATTTTGAGGCTGTTTCAATCCTCAGTCTATGATTTCTTATTTGCACCATTTTTCTTCTTCTCATCCTTAGAAAGAATTCAAAAACAAACAGCAGTACGTGACTAAATCTCAGTGAATGACACTCATTGTCAACTCAAGCAACTACTGTCTCCCTCCTTAAATCAGTGCCAGCATCATCTGTTGTTATTCACACCTCCGGAGAAGTGACAGTAACGCCGGCAAATAAGAGAATTTGCCACTTCTGCTTGTTTGCAACTGTGAGAAAACATAATTCATTTTGAAGTGTCATATTCTCCACTCTCTGTATAAATGATTGAGGGGTCAGACCATTCTGACACACATAGGAAGCAGATGTGCCAAAGTGAGTCAGACATCCTACACTGCTGCTTCACTGACGACACACAAGTCAAGGTTTCAGGCACAGAATGATGACTCACTGTGAGCGCACAAAGACCATCATATTTGGACAGCAAGAAATCCTTTCATGCTTTTTTTTCCCCATCACTGCAAGGAATGGCTGCCACTCAGATGCTGAACAGTTCGAATTCATACTTAGCAATAAAATAACAGTAACTACAAATCCTGAAGTCATCGGCGAAGATACAGAGTGGTCATGAGAAAAGTTTGGACTCATTCAGAGAGGCAGCAGGCTGGAAAGTGGTTACCTCACAGCTTCTAGTTGTCAGGGTATCCAAACACAACAGACCATGAGGACATACCACCAAGAATAGGCGCAAGAGAGAGGCTCGCTGTCGACTCTGTTTCTCAGTGAAGCCAATGGCGGAGACCGAAGCGAACAGCGGCTTCCACAAGCCAAAGTGGGGAGAATCTTTGTGGAAACAGCAAACCTCTGGCTTCTGGAGACCTGTGATGGTGCAGCAGCACAGCTAACACCGTCACAAAATCAAACAGCACACAGAGGCTTCCAGCGGATGGCATCCATGCCTGGACAGGCGGGTAAAATGGGGAGGAAGCGGCCTGTAGGGAGAAAGCTGCCAAGGCTCCCCTCCTACCCAGCGTTCCTGCCACCTACGGGAGCGACAGCAGGGGGGAGAAAGAGCCAGAGACACAGCTGAAACTGCGACAGAGCAGGAGAGAAAACGGGGGGAACCTAACACTGAAGAGAGAAGGAGAGGGGGGAAGAAGAGAGAAGGCACTCACTGGTCTTTCCATGTCAGCGCTGGGAGCTGGGCAGGGTCCAGGCGCAAGGCAGCCGAGGCGGCAGAGAGGGCTGCCTTGAGTCGACGATCATGCCTTGATTACAATGAGCCAAGTTGGGCAAGCAGCCAAGATGTCTAACAAATGCACAGAGCTCCCCTGTTAACAGATTTCACAGCGCCCACCCGCTCTCTCCCTCTCTCTCTCTCCAAGCCTCCCACCCGCTTGTCCTCCCTCCCTCTCCCCCTATAAAGCACTTGCTCTTTCCCCTCCTCACTTATCGTCTGCTCAAGGCATGCTAGCTAAAGCCCGTCACCCTTCGCACATGCAACACACTGTGAATTTTCGATTATCATTATTGCAGAGATGACACTGTAATAAATGAAAATGAGAAACATTTTTTTTCCTGTAACTGTAACATCACATGCTTGACCACAAATACATGCTTTTATGCTTCAGACACTGGAAATATTACAACAGGTTGAGAATATTTGATCTTTCTTTTTTGTCTGAAAATGTACACTAAAAACTGATGAGTCCAAAACTTGAACAATTTGGACCATAAAAACTAAAAATACCACATTAACTTTTCACAGTAACCAGTATTAGTATCATTTTTTTATATCGCTTTAACAACAGAGCCCACATTGTGCAAATAATATGGAGTAAAGACAGGAAAGAGGTTTCTAGGTAATTCATTTTAGAGTGTGGGTATTTTATTTGGGTGCTTCTCGGTTTCTTTAAATTATGCATTTACAGAGCTCTTTTCATAGCTAAACATACCATTGTGTGGATCCAGACATTACAAATGAGATGCATGTGCTGTTTGTTCCCTCTGTGCTTTCAATAGCTGTTTCTCCCATGATCTCAACACTACATGTTGAGAGTACTAAAGAGAAGCTTCCTAAAGAAAGGTGTGGTGTGGGGACTGAATTTCCCACCATTCTTCACACATTGAACACTGCCTCTACCAAAGTCTGCTGTCTGCTGAAAACATACAGCACACAAGCAAACAAGGAGACAAATGCCAAAGGCATCCGAGGAAGGCCTCAACACTGAGGTCAGTCACTTAAGACTCAGAGTCAGTGCTGTGCAATTTACACAGCATTGTGAAAACAATAACAACATTGAAAGCTATCACAGCTGTTTCATTTTTATTAGACTCGGGTCCACATAACTTTAATTTTACATATATGTTGTTAAAGTCCTAATGTGTAATATCAAAATTAGTCTATTAAATGCTAAATTCAATTCAGGTAAATTTTATTTATATAGCGCCAAATCACAACGACAGTTGCCTCAAGGCGCTTTATATCATATGATAAAGATCCTACAATAAGCTTTGACCCCATATGAGCACTTGGTGATAATGGGAAGGAAAAACTCACCAGGAAAGAGACCTCCAGCAATACCAGGCTCATGGAGGGGCAGTCATCTGCCGCAACCAGCTGGGGGTGAAGGGAGAGAGACTGGATAAAATACACAATGTGGAAGAGAGCTAGAGATTAATAATAACTAATGATAAATGCAGAGTGGTTTCACATACAAAGTTAAGAGGTGAGTGAGGAAGAAAGACTCCCAGAACCCCCCAGCAGCCTAGGCCTATTGCAGCATAACTATGGGATGGTTCAAGGTCACCTGATCCAGCCCTACAGTAACTATAAGCTTCATCAAAAAGGAACATTTTAAGTCTAATATTAAAAACAGAGGGGGTGTCTGTCTCCCAATTCCAAATTGGGAGTTGGTTCCACAGAAGAGGGGCCGGAAAGCTGAAGGCTCTGCCTCCCATTCTACTCTTAAGTATCCTAGCAACCACAAGTAAGCCAGCAGTCTAAGACCGAAGTGCTCTATTTGGGTGATATGGTACTATGTGGTTGTTAAAAAGCCCATCCTATCAAACCATGCGTTAGCAGCATGGATGGAACAAGAGAGGAAGTGCTATAGCATGACAAACCCCTAGAACAGAGGTGTCAAACTCCCAGGCAACGGTCCGTTTCCAGCCACGCCCCCTACTTCAGGCCGCGAATTGATTCCAAAAATACAGTATAGTACAATTTGGCCCTTTTTTTTTGTTTTTTGCCTGTCATGTCTGGCAGTTTTTGCAAACAGAATGATGTTCCGAATGCATTGTTGTACCAGACATATTTGCTTTTACAAGACAAAAGATTAATATAAGCTATTCTTGTTAATGTTTGTATTTATTTTGATTTTTCTTTTGGTTTATTCATGGTTGTTCGGACAGACAGGAAGGAAGGGGCGGGAGGAGGGGAGATAGAAAAGGAGAGAGAAGGAAAAAAAGAAAAAAAATACACAATAGAAGAGGTGATGTTACATATACATACACACATTAATAAATACATGTATATACATATAAACACACCCACGCACACACAAAT
>VOQJ01024548.1:0-10385 GCA_015052665.1 Apistogramma diplotaenia | reverse complement strand
AAGTTTTTCAACAGAAGATGTTTCCATCCCGGGGGAATTTGTTTTTTTTTTTTTTTTTTTTTTTTTTGGGGGGGGGGGGGCTTGCATATTTCAGAAAGACAATGAAACAGTGAGGAAGAAGATGAAGGACTGTTGATCGACTAGAATCTGACATCAGTCAAGACTTGGAAAGACCAACAGCTGGTCTCTTTATATGTTTATAGACTGTTGTTACAAGAAGAGTTTCTACACAGTGGTGAGCAGGGCCGTACTCATGTGAGCTCTACTGCTGCCATCAAATTCAAAATGGTGTAATATTGTTCTTAAAATGGTACGTTTTCTGTTTAATCATCTGATATGTTTTCTTGATGATGAATCAGTCGGCTCACTGGGTTGTGTAGGTGATCTAAGTTTGAGTTTGACCCAGGGGCGGAGCTTTGGGGGGGGGGGGGTCTGGGGGGGGGGCACACCCCCGGCCCAGGCATAGAGTGGGCCCAGAGAGGAGGGAAAAAGGTTGGTTTCCGTGGTGCTGAAGCTTGTGCGATGAGCTTTATTAAATCTTAAAGGGTATAAAGGGCCCTGTCATTTGCCCCGCCCCCAGCCCGGCTCTGATTGAGTGGTGACCCATGGTTCTTTCCTGCATGTCGTAACCTACTTGGTTTCTTCACGTCCAAAACAACTTTATAATCATTAATTACTCTGGACTCGTCATATGTCTCACCAGTGTTTTTGCTAATGCTAGCACACACATGGAGCATGAACAGCATGCTGACTGCAAGGTTTTCAAACAAGGTTAAACTGAGCGTTTACCTTCTATGAGCTGCTTAATCATACAGCTGTATACTGACAGAAAATAGCTACCTGGTCAGTACCTACAGCAACAAGAGTCAATAGTGCAAACCACTGTTCGGCACTGCTAAATGGGCTGTTTCTTATACAGTAGCACTCGTCTACTCTACTTCGAGCACTACTACCACTACTACTAACCAGTCTTGACCCTGCTTAGTTTTCAAGATCAGGTGAGCTCAGGGTGGTATGGCCACAAGGTGCAAGAAGTATTTATTTATATGTTTGCTTTTACATATAAATGCTAACAGCAGGTAAAAACCATCGCATATTATTCCTGGAGAAGTGACGTGACAGCCTTCATCTATAGTGACATCATGGACATGCCATTGAGACAAAAGCACTTTCCAAACCACCGGGATTCATCACTCCCAAAACTGTAAAGTGGTGAACTGCCCGCAAGAAGTCTGCATGTTATTGAGCTGAATGTATTTGTAGAAGGACTCCTTTGGCTGAGCTGCCTTGAGCCATGTGTTCTTTTTAGCACTGTCTAGATTAAATACCAGAGGCAGCTCACTATCACAGTCACTCAGTCAGTGGTGTAACAAAGGAATGATGACACTTACTAGCTTATTGCAATCTACTGCGACCCTGCCTGTGTCAACCTGGCTCCTCGGGCTGCTTCAACAAAGAATTCATATGAGAACTTTTTTATTCAGTAGTTTGATTTAAAACGTTTAGACTTGATAAACGCTGACCCACAGTGTGGAAAAGAGACACTAAATTTTCTGAATGTGGGTTTTTTTTTCTCTTTTTTGTGATTTTAGTGTTTAAAGATTTCATATTACACTACAGGGTGGCTGTAGTCAGGAGGTAGTGCAGGTCTTCTGCTAATCGGAAGGTTAGTGGTTTGATCCTTTGCTGCTCCAGGGCTAAACACTGAACCTCCAATCCTACTGCGTATGCAAATGTTACACAGTAAGCTCTCGGCTGTAGACCAAAAGTGATAGAAGGTACTATGCTGTATGAAGTGCTTTGAGTGCACCATTTGAGACCAAAAGTGCTACACAAGAACTAGTCATTTGCTGGTGGGAAAAACCACCTTTGAACCTTCCTGTGACCTGTGTAAACAGCCTTTAACGGTCTCGTGCTCCCCTGAGTTACTGTCCACTGCTTCATGAACTCAGAGAGAAAAAAACCAACGCAGTTCAGTTTTCTGTTTCAAAGTGTTGATCTAAAATGCAACATGAGGATCAAGTAGTAAATTTCCATCATGGCTGATAAGGTCAAAAGCAGCTACATTTAGTCTTTCTGTCCCTTCACACTGTATCACAGGCCCCAGTAATTAGTTTTAAATTAAAATATATAAAACATTTTAAAGGGCATTTAAAAGAGCACTTCACAATGTCTTAGTCTTAACCAGAGTCACGTCTCCATAACAACATGTGGCTGAATCTGCAGAAGAAAATAGTCCCCAGTCCCGTCTTTGATAAAATCTGCAGTGGCCAGCGGGTTTAGGAATTTACTGAGCTTTAAGTAATGTAGTCATCAGTAATTAAAGATCAAAGTAAGCTCGGCAGTTTTAACCTAACCAAAGAAACCCTCCTATTGCTAACGCCCAAAGAGTTCAACCTGCTTTCACCGGTGTGTCGATGAAGAGGTGTTTGTTTTTTAATGCAGTGCGTTTGGTCCACCTGTGCGTCAGTCGGACAGGAAGCCGAGGGGACGCCAAGCTGTGGGCGCTTGTTTCATACTTGCTACCTAAATTGAATTTCTTTTGTGTCTCATCACAACATAAGCAAATCACAACAATAAAATACAATTTCACATACATTTAAAGTTTAGCTCAGCTTTAAAGTGCCTCAACAAACGATTACACGCGCCACACAAACGCAGCGCACTTGTGCATACGATTCAGATTAGCAAAGAAATTAAATATATGCAACTGCCAGACGTGAAATACAGTAAGTCCAAGCAACAATAATGCCACCCAGGCTGCTGTGATGAAAATGACTGTAGGAACAGTGCCGCACCGCGGGAGCACTGTTAGTTCCTTGTCAATCACAATAATGAGCTTATGTGCAAAATGCAGAGCTCCTTGGATCCCACACAATATTACCGGGAAGGAAGATTGGGAAGGTGAAGAGAAGGGTGGAGACCTGAACGGGAAGGAAGGCACAGATAAGAGGTAGAAGGGTGGAGAAAGTGAGAGTCTGATGGAGGAGGGGAGGCAAGAAGGGGAAGATGGGGAAGAAGAAATTCCAGTCTGACAGGAAAATAACAACTGCCTTCATGCTGCAAACAGTCCAGCATTCAGGGCTTTATTTCTATCTTTGTTATACATTGAATACAATAAATTACATACAAATACATTTGTAATTTTTGGTTAGCACTGCTGCCTCACAGAGAATGACATCTGGAGTGTCTGGGTTTGATTCCCCCTTGGCCCAGGCCTCCCTCTGTGTGGAGTTTGCATGTTCTCCCTGCGTCTGTGTGGGTTTCCTCCCACAGTCCAAAGACATGCACTTACTGGGGTTAGGTTAATTGGTCACTCTAAATTGCCCATAGGTGTGAATGTGACTGTGAATGGTTGTCTGTCTGTGTGTGCTGGTTCTGAGACAGGCTGGCAACCTGTACAGGTGTACCCTGCCTCTCGCCCTATGACGGCTGGGATAGGCTCCACCCCCCCGGACCCCGAACGGGATAAGCGGAAGAGAATGGATGGATGGACATTTGTAATTTTCATTCAAAGTGCATCACTCTACCTGCATTTTATTAGCTTTGTAAGTGTTTAACTTTTGGCTGTTTTAGCCGTTGTTTCTCTTTTCAGCCACTGTTTGGTTCGGTTATCAGAACGCCTCAGTGCGATACTGGTTTGAACGACACCAGCTGAGCGTTTACATAAAGTTATTCAATCAACCACAGCAGGTTGGCCGCGTGCTCCAGGACTCTTTCTGTTTTCTTTTTTTTATGATGTTCAGAATAGTTTCAGAAATCTTTAATTCCTTCCTATTAAAATATGACAAAGAGCAAAATTCCTCCATGTGGTCGAGCCTCCATACAACCATGTGTCCGCCTTTTCCATCCATCCTTCCACACAAACATCGGAATGCAGTTCTCTTACATTAAACTCTTCCCCAGCCACACTCGATCCCTGTCAGCTGCACTAAAAGCAGGATTTCCAAACTAGAGCACTGCAGACTCCCTCTCAGCACGAATATCAGCTCTCCCTGTCAGACTGCTGTAAATTAACTCACTGTGGATTCAAGCCCACGGCAAAACAGCACTCAGTGCATTGGGAATATTTCTTAAATAATCATGAGGGTTGCTTGGTTAGCTGCTTTCCAGGCATATGGTGGGGCAGCACTAAGTTTACATCCGCTAGATGAAGTGAGAGACATCAGTAGTTCTGCACACTTGCTTGAGTATGAAATCAAAGTTGGATGATTGCAGGTTTTCTTTTCTTCCTTTAGAGCCAAATTTTCCCTGTAAAGCTGGTTTTACCTCACAGGCACATTAGACTTTATTTTTGTACGTGAACACTAAAGTTGTTTTGTTTTGTTTAGAGTCAATAAAAATAATTAGCATTTTATATTGAGTATAATTTACATCAGGTCTTCTTTCATGGCTGCTCTGCTAAAAGTGGAGCTAACAGATGCACTGATCTCATTCCCAAACCTTGGAGACGGGTCCTACTTAAAGAAATAATGTGGTGGGCAGCATGGTGGTGTGGTGGTTAGCACTGCTGCCTCACAGCTTGGTGTACCCTACCCCTTCCTTCTCTTCTACATGTTACTGATGCTGAGGTGATGCTTCCTCCACATGCCAGATGGGAGATGATGATGATGATGATGCAGAGGAGCTGGATGAGGAGTTCTGGAGCTCAGGTGGAACCCCCTGTGCTTCTAATTGCACTTTTGAAGTTTCAGTATGAAGTTGCTCCTCATGCTGGTGACATCACACACACACACACATGTTGTGCATGTACATAAATATACACACTGCATGAAAGCCAGCATCTTTTCATGCTGGTGGTGTCATCTGTGTGGTGTGATTGTGCGCCGCAGGGCCGCTGAGGGCCTGTCCTGCATACTCAGATAAAACTCTGAAGTTTGCCAAGACACTGGACACAAAGGAGAGCTGGGTGAACTGCACAGATGGCGGTTCTGTTTCTGGGATTCTACCTCTGGGTGTGTGAGGCAGCCAGAGTTAGAATGAAGAAGTGTGTGTTCAGAACTTCTCTCATTGCTAAACATGCAAATTTTATATAATAGAAAAAGAGTCAGTGTGGATACGGTTACATCTCAATGGTTTTTAGGGACCTCCTGGGTCCTGGAAAGGGTTCCAAGCTTCCTTATCATGACTGGTTTAATATGAGTTCTTATGAGATATGATTATAATCTAGATTATGTATAATGATAATTCTCCAAAACCCAAAGGTCTATAAGCTCGGCTGTGAGTCTTGTAGACCCTGCTTTCCTTTAATGAATAGAATCATTTTTGGTTATTTTGTCAGGTTGATGAAAGAGTGACAAAATATATATTATATAAATATATATTCAAAAAAAGAATATAAAGCAAAAACAAACATTGTTACATACAAAAATGTAATGTAGAATAATTTCAGTCCCCTTGCATGCCGTCACAGACCCACTCCGAACTTTTGTGGGTCAGGCTTGCTCCAGCACTTGATTGAATCTGGACTCGGGGAGTTTTGAGGCCACATAAAAGCTGAATGTTGACATGTCCATCAGCTGACCTCAGCCCTGCTGCTCTGCTACACGGAGCACAAATACAGCCGGCTAATTACACCACTGTAATATGAAAGCTGAACTGGACCCTGCACTAAAGTGCCGGGTTACAGTAACAACTTCTTATTCTAACAGCAGAAGTTGGTTGTCACAAGTTTCATCCATGATGCTGAATGCACTCGGCTGTGTGCACATAACCAGCTGTGTAATTTAGTTGGGCAAGCTGTCACAGTGAGTGTGAAAATGACCTTTGTTTGTGGATTTGTGTGTTCTGCTTTTGAACAGTTGACAGCATCCTGGATGCTGCTGCTGCCCTGGAAACCACAGTTGCATTGTTTGTTATATATTCAGTGAAGATGGCAAAGGTAACCATTCACTGTCTGCGAGCATGTTTACAGAAAAGCTGTCCGATATATGTTTAATCCACCAGTACAGTAATCTCACAGCAGCAGTCATATACTACCATTGCCAACATCTGCTACACCAGATGTGTTACTGTGTGTGCTCATGCGGGAGTGGGTTCCTCCACGCTCACATGTCCTCAAGCAAACACTGGAACAGTTTCATGTCCTGCTCTGTTGTGGCCACTGACTGCTGGGAGAGGGGGGAAAGGATTTCCTAACCAGGGTCCAAGAGAGCAACATTTTCATTAAGTGCGACTTGTAGTTAATTTGCTCCCTTAATGATGCAATGGTCCAACTCAAGGCCGAGGCATTCAGTCGCTCTATTCCCAATGCTGTGTTGTATGATTTAAACAGCAATATCCTCAAAGTCATTTAAAGTCACAAGCAGGAATATCTGGGCCATTTGAAGAAATGTGTCTCTGGCCTGTAGTTAATTACTGTAATTTGAAGATCCCAGAAGAGTCTTTATTGGTCGTCTTCTCCAGTGGGCTCTTATAATCATCATCACGTTTTACCCAAATAGCAACAACAGTGGGCTCAATGAACAGTGGTAACTATCCAGTTTCACTGCTTAAGGCTTCTCATTGGTTGAATGGTCAGACACTTAGAGACGGTAAATGCAGTGACTGTCAGACAGATTAGTGCAGCATCTGCAGTAAAATAGATGCTGTGACATTCTATCATGGGCATCTGTGATTAGACTGCTGTGAACTGGACCTTCAAAGTGGCAGAAAAGAAATGGATGGATGGATGGATGGATGGATGGATGGATGGATGGATGCTGAGAGTTACTGACTGTCAGAGTTAACAATAACTACATTGTTTGGGAACTTTTGCAGTGACTACACGGTGAGATGGAACAGGAGTTTATCTTTTAAATGCCATAACATTGCTTTTCCTGCATCATGCATCATCTTCAACAACAACCAGCACACGTTTTTCTAAAGTGGAAGATGGTATAATCAGGTCTGAATCGATGGGGTGCAGAGAAAAGAGTGGGAGAGGAAGACTCATTAGCTTGTCTATGAATCTCTGAGCAACTGAACTAGGAGGAAACAGGAAGGCAGAGCACTGATACTGTGAGGTACCCCACAGCTTCCACACAGTCCAGAGGATTTAATTCAGTAAAACATTCTCATCCTAATATTACCAAGTTCATATGATGATGTCACCAGACTGATATCCAACATTTGGTGTCAGTTTGAGAATGCACACTGTTGGAAAAAAGAACCTCCATGCACATCTTCACCACCATGTGAGGGAACAGTGCTAAAGAAAGGTTAGCATAGAAAATAATTCATGTTAATAGTTGATTAATAATTGCACATTGAACTCAACTCCAACACTTATTTATTGCCTCTAGTTGTGAGTGATGTTTCAAACCCACCTGATCTTCATTAGACAATGAAACAAAGCGGCTCCGTCTTCAATCACCTGTGATCCAGTAGGTCACATGACCATAACCAGTGGTAATAACAGCCAATCAGAAAAATGAGAGCTCCACAACCTGTAACAAACATAATATTTCCTGACAATGAAATAACAATAAAATTTTTGATACAGTTAGTCGGACAAATATAAAATCTACTCACCCAATAAACCGCAGCGTGCCACATGCAGGATCTGCTATATACAAAAACTGTAATCATATATACATGAACAAACAATAATAAAGGAACGTAAATGGCCCTAACAAACTCTGAACAAGCAGTTTTGATCTATATTAACTCTATGAGAGGGAAAGTTTAATATGTCACACTAAAGCGCTGCTGGCACCTGATATGCATGAATGTGGAGTCATTCAGGATTTTTGAATGGCTTGGATTTATTCTAGTTACCAAAATATTTAGTGGTAATTCCAAGGAAACTCCATCCTTTTTCCAGGAGAAATCTCAAAATGACCAGCAGTGATCTCCATATGCAGTTTGGTCTCAGTGACCATCATTTTTCTTTTTTATTCCGGCTGAAGGGAGTGTTGCATATGTTACAAATGTCAAAACTCCACCCGAGTGTACGAGGGCTTTTAGGATATATGGAGGCCTGGGGCAGCTGATCCTTGCCAACTCATGCAGAAGGAGAATTTCATCAACTCAATCACAGAAAGGCTTCCAATTTCATGCCTATCATTCCTGCCTTAGGGTGAAAGGGCATCAGCAGAATACTGTAGTGGGCTCAGTTTATTTAAGCTGAATGAGACCACAAGGGGAAGTGGTCTCTCAGCACTTCAGACGTCCATGAAAGCAGCTGCTGGCCTCAATATTAAAATTTCTGTGGTGGCTAAAATAGAAAAAAATTACTTGCAATACAACATGTAAAAGCATTAATTTCAACAACCTGCTGCTGTTAGCAGGCGTTTCAGATGTTCCGTTTAATTTAGCCAATACAGCATCTAACTAGACTGCATCGAGATAAGGAATAATACGTTCCCACCTAACCGAAGCATTCTCAATCTGGCTCTGATAATCTGAAGTCTGTTTACGGATTAAATGAGCCATGTGGGTCTCTGCTACATGGCATCTCACAGCAATATGACTCATTTAATGTTAGTAAAATATGCACATTTATTTGCCAAACCTAATTACAGTTGCTTCCACTAATGTGGTTTGAGACATTCATTGGCAACTCTCTTTTTTAAGCTGGGGAGGAGAAGCATCTGCAGCTAAAATGAACATCCGAAGCTTCATCCAGAGTGAGTGGACCTGAATAAATTAGACTGAAAAGAATGTGGTGCACATGATGAGGCTGAACGTGGCAGACTGGAGAAGGAGAAGACCATATGTTTCCCGGTTGGCAAGGCAACTCTTGTACATCTGTGGTTTTCATCTACACTTGCTGCCCTGTCTGCACTGAACATCATGCCTGGATCATCAAGTTACAGAGCCATGGGCAGAAGTTTTTGAGCCAAATGATTTTGAAAACTGTGGGGTTTTTTTGTTAATCAGACATGTCCTGCAGGAATGTATACATGCATGTACGCAGAACAGTGTGAAATGGAAAGTCCAGTACCTTAATTATAATAGGAAACATAGCGATCACAATAAAACTTCACTAAGAGCTCTACAGTACCTTATATTAAACAGAAAATGAAGCAGACAGAGCCTTTGGTGTTTTAATAGCGATAATATGTTTAATGTAAGATTTTGCATAACACACACACCTTTTGTTGTCTCCATCCTCTCTCTGTCTTTCTGCTGCCCTGATGAGCTCCACCTCGTTTTCCTCCTTTCAGCACCTCTTGCCGGTACCACAGTCCTGCTATGGATGAGTGTTGAAACACAGAAGAAGAGCCCCGTCATAGGCATGCAGCCCCACTGAAAGGGGTTACATGACCAGGATCTACGACCTCTGGATTCTTCAAAACCTAAATGCTATGGTAAAGGTGAGCTAGGATGTCAGGTCAGGGGGAGATATCATCATCCCAACACTCTGAGATTCAGTACCAAACCTCAAGTGCAACTGCTACGTTGAGTAGCTGAACTGAAAGACAAGATCATGACTGAACTGGAAACTTGGACCCTCTGTGGCTGATTACTAAGACTTACATGAAGTACCACCTGAAAGTCTTACTAGAAGATGTGACTTCAACAATACCGATAATCCCTACTATGACCATCACTGAAACCAACCAGCTGATCTATGCCAGAGCAACAGTAATCCTTGAGATGTTTGGGTATAAGATGAACAGCCACAAGGAGCAGAAAAGAAGACTATGAGCTAAGATCACAGCAACACAGAGGGTCGTTAGCCAGCCATCAGAGCTGCAGAAAGGTGTGGTGAAGAAAGGGGTGTTGCAACAAGCTGTCCTGAGGCCTAAGAAGCTGCCAAGCAAATACTTCAAACCTTGGCTAACCACTTGAAGAGGCAAACCAGAGAGATACAAACTAGGAGACAGAGCCAGACGTTCTCCACTGAACCATCCAAGGTGCACTCTCAGTGGCAGGGGAATAATATGAGAATGGCACTACCACCTCCATCACCACCAAGGCTAGAGATGGAGCAATACTGGAAGAGCATATGGGAGAAGGATGCAACAACAATGCTCAGTGGCTGGTGGGTCTAAGAATAGACCACAGCAACTCCCTTAAATGGATCCAGTCCACATTTACAGACATCCAAGAAAGAGCCTCAACTATGAGGAGTTGGACATCACAAGGTCCTGACAGGATTCACATCTACTGAATAAAGAAACTAACTGTGTTCCGTGTGTGCCTGGCAGTATAAATGAACTAACTGCTAATGAATAAGACACCCCCAGAACAGTTGACCCCAAGGATCCCCAGAAGGGACACGTCCTCAGTACAACATGGAAGCTCCCGTCAGACATCATAGCAGCTAAGATGAACAGGCACATGGCTCAATAAATGAGCAGGACCTAGAAAGGAAGTGGCAGAGACACAAACACCAGATATTGGTAGACAGAGCAAATGCAACACTGTAAGATTTTTACTATTTTGTTTGACTTAGG
>VOQJ01024546.1:0-13967 GCA_015052665.1 Apistogramma diplotaenia | reverse complement strand
GAGGAGGACACTGCATAAACTGCTCTCCATCATAGACTATGAAGGTCATCCACTGCACACCATCATTATGGACCAAAAGAGCAGTTTCAGCAGCAGGTTCCTGTCACAGAGCTGCTCTACAGACAGGCTCAGAAAATATTTTATACCGAGAGCCATCAGACTCTTCAACTCCTCCCAAAGGAACCGGTAGAACGTGAGGAGGACAGAGTCACATGTCTCTCTTTTCTTCTTCTTAATAATAACTGCACTCCTGGACTGACACTTTACTACTGACACTATACTGTACATACGGATTTATTTATTTATTTATTTACTTTGCATCTTCTTTGTATTCATATTTTTATCTTATTTTTATTTTTAGTAACTATTTCATTTTTCTCACTGAGTTTTTATGGTTATTGTTGTTGTCATTTGTACTTCTGTGGAGTATTGTTTATGTACTGTGTACTGCTACTGGTTGCTTAGACTGGTTGTCTATGCAGTGAAGCTTACTGAAAGTCACATGCACTTGATTTACAGATTCCTGTATTTTCATTATACATATCAAGTATTTTTTATTGACTAGTGTAAATTTATTTGTATTCTTCAAGTTAGAAGTCATCTGACATTCACTACTAGCGTTATACTGTGAGCCCTTTAGAAAGCCAGTTAGCTGGATGAGTTTCCGCCGGCTTTAGCGGGAAGAAACACACAGTTTATCCATTCCTCATACTTTTACTTGTGTTTCTGGTTTCGTCAACACTGAAAAAGGACACCTCTCTCAAAGCACTTTAAATGCAAATTAGCATCACTTTACTAGCGGCCCGACACAACATGCAAAGAAAATCAGAGCTTGACATGCCTGCCTGCTGTTCTCAGCTGCAGTCTCTAAATTATGATCGGACAAGTTGTGACAAATGAAAGTATTTTGGGTGTGAAGTCATCTTGACCTTTTTATATATATATATATTTATATATATATATCTGCCTGATCTCTTTCTCTCTCCACAAAAATTCGATACATGTATCATGACAGTTCACTTCCAATGAAACCAACAAACTCTGTGCTCAGCACATGCGAGATTTTATATGGTCCTTGCAGATCTACCTTATACCATCATCCATTTTTTAAAGTATTTAGAAGGAGACCATCATATTTTATTTTTTAATTTTGGTTATCTATTCATTTAAATATGATGTTGTGATTTAATTTAGCGTTTTGTTTTCTTCTCTATTGCCTTTCATAATTGGATTTCCCGGCTTCCAGAGAATGGCAGTTCTTTCTCTTTATTTGCTTATTTCAAGTGCAGCTTTATATTTAGCAGTGTGTATATGCACACATTGATCTGAGTTATTGAGGGAACAACAAATTCAATTTAAAACCTTCCAGGTTCTGCAGCAGCAAGTGAAAACTGCTTCTAAATTAAACGGAGTAAATAATGGAAGCTCTGTTTATCCGAAGTGATATCAGACCCTCTACCTATTATATTTTTAGTGTCCCGTCATTTCACATTTCCCAATGTTCACATCTCGTCTTTTGGGACAGAAATTCTCCAGTCTCCCTTTGGCAGTGTCTGCAGTATTGTGTTCACTTCTACTTATTCCTATTTGTGAAAATATGTGCAGAATTACTTCTGTCAGTCCTCCGTGTGTGTGTGTGTGTGTGTATGTGCGCGTGCATAAACACACGCCAGTGAGGAAACGGGACACCTGGGAGAGATGCCACCAACAGAAATGTCCCACCTGTCAATCAAATACTCCTCACACTGTTCTGCTGAGGAAGAGGAGGAGGAGGAGGAGGAGGAGGAGGAGGAAGAAGACGAGAAATCTGAAATGCTTCCATCCTCTTAATGAGCAAGGCCTACATTTGGGAGTTACAAGTGCTTAAGCAATGGAACAGTGATTTGAGAGGGAAAACAAAGAAAGAAAAACAGTGGAAAAACAGCCAGTTTCTGTGTTTAAGTTTTCTCAAGCAGCGCGTGAAACCTCCCAGCTGAGACTTTATCGTAATTAGCTCTGTCAGATGGCTTGTGCCAGGGGAAGCTATTACCTTAAATAGACTCACCAGTGATACAGATCCTGCTTCTTACAGATGTTTGCATGCCTGTTGAAGATACAGCTGGCTGGCATCAGTGTGGGCACTTTTCCAGTTTTGTGAGTCTGATTAGTGATGCAGAATTAAAATAGATAAATTGGAAGCTCTCAGTGAAACCAAATGTTGAACATAAGGCTCACGGTGATGCATAGTGTAAATAGGCTCCATTAAATATGAAAAACAGCACCAAATACCTGCACAATGCCGTGTGCTGGTACACTGAGGACAATGTCTGCAGAGGACCCAACTTATTTTTTATACTTTATAAGGTGTGAATACGATAAGGTGTGCTCAGTGTAGTTAATGTGTGTGTGTGACAAACAGATGTGTATCTGTGAGCCCCAAAAGCCTCAGTGCTGTTCACAGGACTCATTTCAGCAGCTTTGTGTTTTTGCATTACTGTTGTCCTCTTCTTCTAGAGTGTGGATATTTGTTCTTGGCTTTACATAAATAATTTGAACACAAAATGTGCAACTCAAATTCCAAAGCTGTTTGAACGCTGTGTGAGATGTAAATAGAAAACAGAATGATTAGCAAATCTCGCCAACCCATATTTTATTCACAATAGATCATGGAAACCAGCAACACGTCTTTAAAAATGTTGGGACGGGACCATGTTTACCTCTGTGTAACGTCCCCTCTTCTTTTAACAGCAGTCTGTAAACGTCTGGGATCTTAGGAGGTTTCTGGACTTTTGGGAGAGGAATGTTGTCCCATTCTTGTCTGAAATATAACTCCATCTGCTCACCAGTCTGGGGTCACTTGTCAGTGCAAGCTGACAATTCCTGAGGCACTGATGCCATCAAAGATGCGGGCTTTGAGCTGAGCACTAATAACAAGCTGGATGGTCCCTCTCCACTTTAGTCTGAGGATGCAGCGTCCACGTTTCCAACAAGAACTGAAGAAGGTTGATTTGTCTGACCACAGAAGAGTTTTCCAGGCTGCCTCAGTCCATTTTACAGTATATGAGCTTCGGTGGTGTTTCTGGATCATGGTCACATACGGATCCTCCTTTGCATGACAGAGCTTTAACCTGCATTTGTGTGGAAAAATGGGTTAAAATAAGAAATTATTTGTAAATAATTTGTCTAATTGTGCAGTCGTTCTTTTATTTGTTTTCATGTTATTGTTACACTCAGAGCACTGGAATACTCCAGGCTTGTGAAGCTGCAAACTGGTTGCAACATAACCTAATATCTTTTAAAGAGACAATTGAGAAAATTAAGTATAATAGGTTTTCCTCTTATATTGTTTTGTAAAGGGCCCAGTTGTGGTTTAGTACCAGTCAAAAGTTTGAATTGGCTGCTGCCAATTAACCTAATTAGTCGCAAAGTGTTCCAAGAGTTTCGTTTTTGAAACACTTACTTTTCTAGCCTTTTGTTGCCCCATGACACAAAATGAGCTCAAAATGTCTCAGTTTAAACATTTGATATGTTTTCCATGTTCTGCTGTGAGTGAAATTTGCAAACAATTGCATTTAGTTGCCACATTTCGCCACAGTTAACTGTTTTCAAGGTTGTCTCATTGTTGCCCCCTCTAGTGCACGTGTTGTTAATCTCATTAACACCAAAGCAGCTGAAACTGATTACCAGCCCCCTCTGCTACTTAACCAGATAGATATCCCAGAGGTTTAAATGACTTGATGCTAAACTCTGATTAAAATGTTACGTTAATTTTCTTTTTGAGCAGCGTAGTTTGTATTTCAATTAGGAAACTCATGTTTAAAATGATGTATTAAGCATCCTCACTTCCAGCTGGAATTTTACATCAGGGAATCATTAATAAACTACCCCCCCACCCCCAGTCCACAGGTGGATGCTGGTCTTTGAAATATCATGTGCAGCACTAGTAGCTTGCAGCCGTCAGTCCATTATATTGATAAGTTGTTAAAACGGGCAAAGCAATTCATCTGATTTTGGAAGGTGTTACATGTCTGCGCCTGAACTCAATTAGCCCAGTGATGTGGTGTCTTCTAAATAAAGCTGAAAGATCTCTAAATGCCTAATTTGACTAATAGAGGAGCACCAGATAACACCATAATTCACTGTCCTTCTCTTCTGGTATCATAACAGGACATCTGTCGCTGAGAGGCAGATTAGCAACACAACTCTAAGGTCATACACTGACAAGATTATGAGGTGCAAGGGTGACAAGTCTGTGGCTAACACCTTAAGAAGCAGCTGCTGAGTTGATTCACAGCTGTTAATAGCTACTGTGCTGACTGCATAGTAGTGCCATCTGGCATATGCTTTAGAATAAGATAGATACCCTAAATCTTAAGAAGAGGAGCACAGGAAAGGGAACTATATTTTCAGGATGAGGTGAGGGGGCTGGTGTGTGTGTGTATGTGTGTGTGTGGGGGGGGCATGTTTGTGGGGGGGTAGGTGTGGGAGAGGGGGGGGCATTACTGGAAAGAAGATAAAAGGTAAAAAAAAAATGTGTAGACATTAAGGGGATTTGAAAATACAAAGATAAACTAAAAAACACACATCTGTTACTATGACATCCATCTTTTTATAGCAGTCGACATGTGGTTTAATGCTCCCTAACAGAGGATAAAAAAATGAGGCGATGGTGGAGGGAAATAAGGAAAGAACTCCTCGCGGTTTATGGTTTGCTACATGGTAGCGCGCTTAGCAAGTGATTAGAGCTTACGACATCTGCTCAGGCGTGTGTCTGTATAAATATTAGCTGGCAAACTAAGCTATGAAGAGGGAACGGTAAAAGAGGAGTGATTTGTGGGCACATCCGGCATTTTGTGCCAGTCTGATTTAGCTGGATTAGATTTATGTGCGTGGCACACACGTGCAGCACACCCTTTAATGGGCTTTCTTGGGTTTATGATTTTGATTTTACAAATTACCTGCAAAAATACACGACTTTGTTTTGAGTCTTGAGTTAGCAGAAATGGTCTCAGTGGAAGGGTGTTCACCTGACCTGCATAAGTCCGTGTTCACACCCGGTATTCAAACATACTCTTGTTATTTGATTGGGTAAAGAAACATGGTTCACATCAAAGGAAGAAGGCCTCTTTTTTTTCTTCACCATTCTAACATTACTTCTGCGACCGGGAGCTTTTCTTAATCTCACTTGAGTTAGCAGGAAGTGGCAGAGTTAGGTGACCTTTCAATTGCTCAGACTTACCTGATGTTTTTTCCTCACAGCATGGAATGTCACCCTGGAAGGATTGGATTTACACCTGGAGGAGATCAGATCACAGTCTGAGCCTGAAAACCTTCAGCTGTCATCTGGCTGAATGGGATCGTGTTCTGATAGTGATTTGTATTATGCATGTAGCGTTTATGCTCGGGTTAGGTGACTGGATTAGTCCATCATTTTTGCGCAGTTCTGCACTTTCAACGACTGCATGTCAGTTAATCCTCACAGAGTAATTGCAGTGGGTGCTGAAAAGCATTGGAATTTTATTTTAAAAAATCCACATTTGAGACCTAGAGCAACAACTGCGCACCAACATGGTGAGGATGCTTTATGTGCACTGATTTTGGTCACTTATATTACCGGCTTTTTTTATCCCACATAAAGTTCTTATGGAATTCGATTTTTTTTGCCTTTGGGGAGTCGGGACTGAAAACAGATTGATAAAACAAAGTAAAGAATTGAAATCCCACTGAGCCAAAGCATGACAACCACATCTGGGTGTCTCCTGCCGGGACAGGGATGACTCATCTTTCTTAGTAGATGCCTTTAATAACTGCACCTTGTGAACCTCAGATCTGGTGTGTATCACCTTCTCATATCGATTCCCGCTCATATAATTACTTGACTGTCCCTTGACCAAGTGCAAATGTAACTTGCATAACTATAAAATCACTGATGAAAGCATAAAAGTGATTCTCTAAAAATATGCCAGAGATTACAAAGAACTGTGAGGAATTTCCTAAAAAATATATGACTGATTTGAGTACGTCTGCTGACTCCACATCTCAATGAGTCAAGCAGACAAGAAAAAAAAGCTCCTTTCCCCCCCATTTGCTTGACAATAGGAATTAATTTTGAATCATGCCTACGTCTCCCCGATGAACGTAATTGCTTTTCAGGCTGCACTTTGCCAGCGAGAGCTTTGACAGTGGAAATGAAGCTGACATACAATCTTGTCTTCTATTGTACTTTGGAGAGCAATACACACAAGGTTTTGTGAGGGATTTGTCACAGGCCTTTGTCTGCGAACAATGTGTGACTTTGCTGTTGTTAGTGGTGCTGACCCGGTCTTTCTCCTCACACTTTTGGAGAACTGAACCCTATCAGAGAGGAGTGGATGAGTAAAGCTAAGTGCGGCGGCTATATTAGAGCTCGTTTGTGTTGTTGAGTGACTGGTTAAGATTTAACTATCTCAACAACCACAAGCTGGTTGTTTGTCCATTGACTTAATCTTTTTCCTCATTGCTTATATGAAAGATTTGCAGGAAAGCAATCAGATAAATTGTAATAATTTTTGTATTTTACTGGAACTAATATTTGTGCAAATAAAATTTATTTTAAACTTGCTGAGCTGAGCCGTCAGTCGTACAAGCATAGAGACCATTTGGCAACGCAACCTGGCAACCTCTGGTAACAAAGTGGCACCTATCAGATTTTAATGTCTGTTATTTTTTTTAAACATGGTAAAATGTGAATGAAATATTTTTTTCCTAAAAACTGCTAAAATTTCTGGGTTCTCTGTGGCAAACATCAATAATGATTGTCAGAACGAGAGCGTTAAATGTGGCCAAACCACCTGAAATCTGAGTTCACGAGCTCTTCGATCAATGAAAAATTCAATAGCACTCATTTTCATTGGAGACCATTAATCCATAATCCACACGCTGCTTCAAAATCTTTTCCTCTCGACTGAGCGTGAAATTCTTCAGGAAGCCTGGGTTTCTTTGGGGGATACAAATAGTTCAAAACAAAGGCACTGAACAGCAACACAAAACTGCACCGCAAAATGCCAGTATTGGTCTATAAAGGTACATCGAGCGCCCAGTCCATAACTTTTCAGGCATCATTTCTGTGCACAAAGAATGAGAGCATAAGCAGAAGTAGAAAAGATTCCCAGTGATGATGGATAAAACTGTTTCCCAACTCATCTCACAGAAAATGAACACACAAATGAAAAAGACGTGAAGTTGGCAAACAACTAAGCTGGATGAGAAAGTGAGTGACTGGCTTAAATGCATCCGCCCGAATGTGGTGGAATGAGGCAGAATATTAAATCGACTTGTCTTTGTGATAGGAAGTCCATTTTATGTGAGGAAAGAGATTAAATAAGGTGGAAAAGCAGAGAGGCTGAAATGAGTGGCAGGAGAGAAGGGGAAGCTCCGCAACAGTGTTTCCAGTCAATATGAATGACAAAATCATGGCATAATGTGCAAAAGTCTTGAGCCATCCGTCATTTCTTTACAACACAGCCTGAACTCTCCTAGAAAAGCTTTCTTGTTATCTTGAGGAATACTTTTCCAGGCATTTTGAAGGACCTAACATAAGTTTTCAGCTGGACAAGTACTGCTAGGTCAGTGTTAGGTGATTACTTCAAAAAATCACAAGACATCTGGCTTGTTGGAAGCAAAATACAAGCCAATGAGGGGCTGCTCAAGATTTTTACACAGTACTTTATACACATACATTTTTAAGGCAAAATATAATTGGGTTAATTTATTCAAAAGCATATTATGTATGTAAAATAAAAGAAAACAGACAAATTTGTCAAATACGCTTGACAACACCAAAGCACATTTCTAGCTTGGTGGAGATTGGAGTTTCTCATCGTGGCTGTGCCTTTGCAGCATTATTATTTATTTATTTATTTATTGTTTTTAAAAAGGCACTCTTTTTAATGCCAGAAGCATTTCATATGGCCCAGAAAAATTAAAATCCCCATGCAGGTTGACGGGGGTGGCGGGGGTCCTACTGAGTGCAAAACAATTCCCCCAGCGTGTGACTCGATTCCTGGAAAAAGGACAGAGCATGCTGTACTCTTTGAAGATTATCTACTATTGTAACTGCCACTTAGGACATGAGAATAAAAGCACGATGGGCATCATTTATAGACCATTACCAGTGAAGCAAATTGACCTTTTGTTGTTAATAGACCTTCAATACAACCAATTCAAAAATAATTACAGGCTATTCAAACACAATGTGGGCACAGTGCTGGTACAAAACCAAATACTTCTACAGACAGGAAAATCTAACTGTTTGACTGCACTGATGCCTGAAAGTTTTAATGCTCTTATTAAAGACCAGTTGTTAGTTTTTAAACTTTTCTATTCTTGGAATCTTGCTTTGAAAAGGGCATCCGCTGGTATTATAGTCACACTTGCTTTGGGCACCAAAGTTATCTTGGTGATAAGAATCTGCAAATGCAAACTTCACTAAGGCAAATCAAATCGGTGAACACGGAGTAACTTTGAGACTCAAGTTAAAGGATCTGCGTCTTACCGCTGGAACCCAAGTCGACAAAAATAACTCCTCATCATCGCTTCCCCTACCTGAAATAACTATGTAATCAAAAAAGAAGGGAATCATTCTGTGCAGTACTCCAACAAAGGTACGTAAATTAGCATTAAAGTCAACATAATGACAGCTAACCCTTACAATTCACTTGAGATGCTCATAAAGGAGTCAGGATCTAAGGGAGAGCTGCCTGTTAAAGCGAGGCCACACCATGTAGTAACGAGTTTCATTTACATGGACGTTTGAGTGCACGTGCATATTTGGGAAGCCACAGAAAACAATCATTCGTGACCTTCTTGTTGATATTAGTAGCTATTGATCCTAAGGTTGTGTCACAGCTTCACAGAGCTTTAAGGGAATGCCAGGCATTTCCAAACTCCAAAGAGAGGAGGGAGTAGCCACTGATAAAAGTGCCGTGTCTCTTTGTATTTCACACTAATCAATTGAACTGTGTGCCCCCTCCCCTTCCTCTAATGAACCTTGGTTGCTTAAAGGCTAAGTTGAAAAGAACAGCGGTGGATTTGGCTTTGTCAAGTTCATCTCTTTGTAAAAAAAAAAAAAAGCACAAGCTTCCCTCATGATGCCACGCCGCTGTGTTTGCCATCTGTTCTCTGCTCGCTGAGTTCAAAGGTTCGCGAGGCGCTTTGGTTTAACCTGGGAATTCACGGATCTGTGTGTGAACATGTGTCTGCATGTATTTTCATTTTGTTGTGAGCTCAGGCATCATGTGACTGTATGTGAGCACTCGCAAACAATGGAGGTTTACCATCTTAGTCCACTTTTATCTTCCTACACACACCCACAGGGTCGGAGCTTGGGTCAAGAAGAGAAATACGGGGAAACATTTTAGCCATCGGATGGATTGTATCTTTAAAAGCCCCGACCTATTACGCTAATGGTGCTCGATTCTGAAAAATGGATGCCCCTGAATAATATTCCATTGTGGGGACACAATTTTAAACATTCAAGCCTGTTTTTCCATTCGCCCTGCCGTGTCAAGGCATTTCACGTAATAGTTGAAATGGCACTTTTCCACCATCTTTTTCAGGGGAACCATTCAGAAGGTGCCAAAAGGCGCCTGAATGCAGTCCTAGTGATTGGTGGAGTCATTTAATGCCTGTAGGTTGTGTCATTGACTGTTGAGTATTTAAAGTGTGGATGCTGTGGAAAACAGAAAGGTTGGGTCTGCTGCGTTCAGTGTGTTTGCATCGCAACAGAAAGCATACAAATCTGAGCCATCCCAAAAAGCAATAATAAATACTGTTATCATGCCTGTACATAGTCAACCAGTTTCATCCCACAGCATCAAAGTGTTGTTCTAGCAAATGCCTTGTGAAGCTGAAGCTGAAAAAACCCGCCACAGCTGTGAGACGTTTCAGCACCTCGTTGACCGGACAGTAACAAGGTGTACCTAACAAAGTGTGTATATACATGAAAGTCACATCGTCTTCTTTTATAACTACTGGTGAAAAAGAAGAAATGTAATATGCATATATGCATAGTGTCCAAATTTCTCTCCAGCCATCAGAGGAACTTGACTGATGCTTTCTGGTGTTTTATTTAATTTCCAGTTTGCTCTTTTGTTGTGGAGTACCATCAAACTCAATCTAAAAACATTGTCAGTGACACTTTTGTGGGTGCAAAACTTAAATCTGGTGAGTTTATTATTAATAAATCATATTTTTTTTGATATGTGACAAATAAAGGAACATAAAAAGTACTTTTGCATGTTGTAGCGAGACGCCAGCAAGTGAAAACAGTTGTTAAAAAGGAGAGGGGAAAAAAAAAGAGAATTTTACCTTGCAGATTTGCTTTGACACCAATAATTTCTTTAGAGCAAATCTTCACAGGCGCACACGGCACCTCGGGGCACTGCAAAACATTCTGATGTTGTTTTGCAGGCGTCACTGAACTTAAGCGAGAGAGGGCAATATGTCAGCTCCTATTACTTCCTCAGAGTCATCGCAGACTTTGTTAAAGCAGCTCACAGATTAAGATTGTATTTGGTATTTGGCTTATAGATGTTTTCATAGCTTTTTAGCAGCTTTTTAAAATGCAAAAACCTATTGTGTCAGAGCGCAGCATTTACTGCACTGTGGAAAAAGAGCAGCTTAACACAGCTTTTAGTTTCCTTTTTTCTTTTGTTCTTTCTAAATCAGCTTCATCCGTAATAAGTTTTGTTATTATTCCAACAAAAATCCTCTTTGTCTTACTGCACTACTTAAGAACTCCCAGTACAGCCATGCCTCTGTATGCCTGATCACTCATATGATAATGATAAAATTATTATTTTTTTAAATCTGCATTCAGCTTTAAAGCCACGCTGCTTATAATTACAGTATGCTTCCTGTGGAAAGAAGTCACATGACAGGTCAAAGTAACAGGTAATATAAATAAATCATTGCCCAATTATTTTGAGATATTAGTTTGATTATCATAAACAAACTGGGGCAGAGCTGAGATATGTGGCTGCCTCTTCCAGCCTCCGTGGAGTGCTTTTTATAATCTGCCATGTCAGGCACCACTTTTATTTGTTGCAGCAATTACCTGGCAGTTCCTGGACTCCCAACTTTTCTCCCTCGGTGCAGCTTAGCAATAACATATTTAACTTACTTTAATAGTTTATCAGTTTGGCAAATAGTTATGTGCCTGCCTGCTGAGAGTTACAGGAGCTGGAGAAGTCAGTAAAGGTTTTCTCGTTTTACTGTTTCCCAGATAAGAAAGTTAAAGCCTCATTCTGTCAAAAGGTTGCATTTGAAATCCTCTGTCAAAGTGGTGTTTGCATTCATGTCCCGACTCGACCTTTAACCTTAATAGAATTTAATCACTTCATTATTTTAATGCAGGTGCTCATTTTTGTTCAGAGAGGTTATGGCTCGAGCCACGTTGCGTGAGCTCATCGTGACCCTTGACTTTTGACCACAAAATTTGAATCGCTTCATTTTTTTCTGTCCATGTTTTGTTTGTTGCCAGATTTGTGGAAATTCCCTCAAGACATCCCCGAGACA
The DNA here is from genome assembly GCA_015052665.1 of Apistogramma diplotaenia. Lineage (NCBI taxonomy): Eukaryota > Metazoa > Chordata > Actinopteri > Cichliformes > Cichlidae > Apistogramma > Apistogramma diplotaenia. The sequence goes on along the minus strand of VOQJ01024546.1, from coordinate 2,432 downwards.
TAGAGATCAAAGTGACCTCCAAAATCTAATCAGCTCAACTTCCAACTCAGGGTGAGACTGAGAAATTCCACCAGTCTTGAAAAACCTGGACAAATGTAAACTGTGGCAGGTTTTCCCAAATAAGACAATAAAAAGACCCCACAGCAGCATCAGCCACAGATAGCTACTTCAGATTGGTTTCATGGGCCATTACCTTCAGGGTCACTCGGATCACAGTTGTAGGTCAGTAGTGATAAGGCAGTAGGGTATTTTAAAAGGATTATATGGCATAAATCTAATCAGAATTTATTTCCACTGTCAGTTTAAATTATCCACCAGTGACAACCTGAGCTGCTGTGGAGAAGGATGAATTGCTGTGGTGGTCTGGCTGCTGCACTTGTTTAGGGTTAGGAGCCATGCTGCATCAAACTTAGTGTTTTTAATCTTTGTCTCACTTTCTTATCCTCAATTTTTCTCATGCTGTTGCTACGTCACATTCGTTTGCTCCACAACCTCTCACACACACATGCACACAGATGCAGAATCTCTTCTGCCACCCTCTCTAATCAATACTGGATGGAGCAAAAGAGATAGATAATACTGCTCTCCTCCTTCTGACCAACTCGGATGCTGAATTAGAGGGCAGCATCTATCAGGACTTGTACACTTGCAACCCCCAGCTGCTGCTGTTGCTGCAGCGTGATTAGAGAGTCTGCATGTGTGAGTGTGTATGTGTGTAGATTTGCAAAAGGGCAGGAAGAGCAATTTGATAACACCATGTTAGACCAGGAGCTCCACATTTCTATTCATAACCCCCCAGAGAGACACCACTCATGCACAATGCTCTGCTACATGCCAGCACTGCATTACAAAATCTGAGTAAATGCTACAGTGATTATGGTGAGTGAAATCATTATGATTACCACACAGCAGGTGGTGAGGCAGGACTAAAACCTGAACTAATCCTCACAGCACTGCCTCTGCACAGAATGGCAAACAAAATACAGTTATTCGCTGGCGCTTGTACTTACTTGTGGTCCTCTTGGTTTAACGTTCAGACCAGGAGGTGTGTTATAATTTTTGCACCTGCGAGTCTGCACAGATCTGCTCCAATCCGAGACAAGGGAATTTCGTCACCGGACAGTGGTTTCAAAGAGGTATAACTGGAATGATTACTTGCCTTTGGTGTCTGCACTCTGTCTTAAGATCACAGATCATCCACACATTTAAAAAAAATGTTTGTTTCTGAAAATTTCAGTGGTTAAAGGCTCTCCAGCACTGTTAATTAATGAGCAATTACATCTGATAGGGAGGCTAATGCATATTGCAGTGTAATGAGTTAATATTTCATGGGAGCATGGAGATACTTGCTCACTAAAAGAAAAATAAAGACATTCCCTGGCCCTCTCACACCTCCAACACATTTGTTCCTTCTCATTTGCATGATGTGTTCAAAGTGCAAATGTAAAGTTGTGGTCAGTGACAGGCAATTTCAAACATTTCAAGCATCTCAACAAATATCAGCTAATATACAAGCTGCTCTGGAGCACGTGTCACAAAATGTGTCTGCTAGCTAAATGCACAGCTACACACACACACAAACATAAAAAGTAATTTGCCCCCCCCCTCACACACTCCCACAAAAGCCATACTCAAGAAACCCCCCGCCCAAAAAAAAAACCAAAAACCAAAATAACATTTGAATCATCAAAACTCAAAGCAAGTCACCAACACTGGCCAACAGTCCCCTGTTTAAAACCTTCACTGCAACAGCATACAGAGCCCTCTTTGACACTCTTGACAGGTCACCCAGGGTGGTCGTCCGAAATGACAGCAGTCATCCCTCTTCCTCATCCTACTCCTCCACTGCAGCACAAACAGACAATGGCAGAAAGACGGGATGCGACGACCGATTACCCACACAATAGGCCCCCAAAGCCGCTCAAAAGGAACCAGGACGACCCCTCGTGACCTCCTCCACCAGCTTCTCCAGAAAACATAGGGTTTGCACTCCAGTGTCTCGGGCCAGTCCGGCAGCAGAATTCCACTCCCCACCTGACCTCAGATTCACCAGAAAGAGGAGAGGAGAGGGAGATTTTTTTCAGAGGTAGGGACTGCTCACAGCACGTGACATTTGCCAAACTGGACAAACTGGAAATCTCATTTTGCCTAATTCATTTAAAAGTTTTAAAATAAGATAATGAATCTATACATGCTGTACAGAAGTCTACTGAATTGTGTTTTTGTGAAACATCAGGAAAATCAGCCATGTGAAACACCTTCTAATAACTTGTTGAATTTAGAATTCAGTAGGCTTAACCCACAGAGTAACACAGGTCAACTGATCACAGCCTCACAAAACAAATTATGTGACTTATTTCTAAGTAATTCTGCACTTTGGCACCAATCTTATGCTCCCCCCCCACCCCCCCCCTTCCATGCACTCCTTCTAT
>VOQJ01024545.1:0-12031 GCA_015052665.1 Apistogramma diplotaenia | reverse complement strand
GTGATCTCTGGCAGTGTCAGTCCACCCGTTGGTACTGGAAACTAGTCCCTGTAAGTGTACTCGTCTCTTCTCTGTTTTCCTCTCTGTCTGTCCATCTGCTATGGCTGACATTATTGTGCCTGCTGGAAATGCCCACACATACCTTTTATCTGTCCCCTCATGAAAAGTGTTGATACTTTGAATATCTGCTGACCAATCAGATGCCTGATTATGCCCCATAACTCCTTGTTATTATTATCAGCTGGTAATGTTTCGGACACTTGGGTGTTTCTGACATTGTTACATTCGGTCATCGGTTTCATCTCAAAAAGGCCAGATTTTTAGAGGTGAAGGGGAGAAGGAGTTGTTGGAGAAGAAGGAGGCGAGGGAGGTGAACTGACTTTTATTAACTGCTGATTAAAACACATGTGCGCCCCCTTTGTTTGTCCCCCTCTGCTCCTCCTCCTCCTCCATCGCTCTGTCCTCTCTCCCTGAGCAGACTTTTTTTGGTGTGGCGGTTCCCATGATGAGCGGCCCCCTTGTCATTTATGCTTGTTTCCCTCTCTCTGCCATCCCCCATCCAGCATGCTATCGCTTTTTGTTTGAAGGAGTCGGGAAATAAGCCGCCAGTGGTAACGTATAACACCTCGCTCTTCTCTCACCCTCACCCTCCTCACCTCCCACACCATTGCACTCGACTGACCAGCAAACAGACCAATCGCCACACCTCACCCACTACGCTGTCGACCAGTGACTGACCGAATGACTGACTGCAAGCTAATCACCACTCCAACCCCGAGGCTGGATGGATCAGTTACAACTCATTAGCCTTTAACACAATTTATCCATAGTTAATGTCGTGTGCTGCCCGTTGCATAGCCTTGTTGCCTGTGCAACAGGCAACACAAGGAACAGATGTTGAAGCATTTGCCTTGTTTTTGGGTGTGTTTGATCTCATGTGGATGTCAAAGACCGATGCAGCATCTGAGCTGCAAGATTCACTTTATTTTTTTCATGTAATTAATGCAGTTTCATGACCAGAAGTGAAGGCTCACAGTGTCATCAGTGCCCATTACCGCTGCATGGACACCGGAACAGAACAAACATCCCCCCTTTCACTTCTTTCTTTATTTCTTTTTTTGTAATGTCCTTTTTAACTGTTGCACTGCACCTTCTGATGTGTCTATATGTGTACAAACCTTTATTGATTGAGGCGCTGTTGGTCTTGTGCTTGGTTTTCTTCCCTTTGCAATTTTTTCCTGGAGTTTGGCTGGCTTCACACTTTGAGTCACTGCTTTTGTTTCTTGTCTGATGGAAAAACAATGCTGGCTGATTTTATATTTCCTTTGCTACTTCTGAGTCTATTTGAGTCCCCTTAAAAACAACTTGTATTTGTGCATAACCCTTTTTTTCCTCCCCATCTTCTCTTGGTCTTACTTTATTTTTCTTCTTGCAAAACTTCTTTTTTCCCCCATGTCAATTTCCTCCTCCTTCCCTCTCTTTTCTTATATAGATCCGCTATAGGAAGGACAAAGTGCAGTCTAAGTTGACTCCCACTTTCCCTCTGGTTTCTGCGGTCAAAGATCTGTCTAATGGCTGCGCAATAGCTGCTGTGCTGCACTATTACTGCCCCAGCTTGCTGCCTCTAGAGGGTACACATGAACTCAGACACTAACACACACGCAGAGACGAGTTGACTTGCACATAGGATGATGAAATATTTATATTTTGTGGATGTGTGCTTTTGAATATACAACAGCTTAAGCGATAGGCCCATAATTGAAACAAAGATTTCCAGTAAATGTTGCATCTTTAAAAAAATTGCATTTCTTGGAGCTTTTGGTACATCTCATGGAGCTTTAAAAACATATTTTACTGTGACATTTGAAGTCAAACAAATGTATTGAATGTGTTGTATTTGATAAACATCTACAAGCGGTGTTTTCCATTGTCTCCTTCTTCCAGATGTGTGTCTCAAGGATACCATGTCAGTAGCTGACTCTCTCTACAACCTGCAGCTGATCAAAGAGTTTTGCGAGAGCAGCTTGCAGAGCTGCTGCCCCCTGGCTGTGGAGGACCTGCTCTACGCTCCACCAACCCTGCATGTAAGCATCATGGTCTTTGTTGGTAGTTAGTAAATTTTATTTTTATGCTCCAAAATCCAAGCAAGCTGTATAGGTTTTTACTCATGAGCTTAAAAAAGAAATGCTTATGATGCCACCATAATGTGTCCATATGTTAAGCTGAAATGATCTTTCCTGCAGCTGAACATCACAAGCTTCATAGCAGAGCTGCTGGAGTGGTTTGAGATTAAGAAACCTGATTTTGTCCAGCCCATCCAGCCCATTGACCTCACGGGTTTGTGATTTCTGCACATTAATAACATTTTTTTGTTGCTTTGTGCATGTTTGTTATTTGAATGATTTCTGTGCCTTTCAGATTTCTCGGGGTTGTCAGACTGTATTAGTCCTGTCACTGCCAACAGCAACAGGTACCAGCATATCCACACACACAAGCACATGCACAGAATGTGGTTAGACATAAATTTAAAAAAAACCCACAACAACAAAACGATGATCTCATAAGTAATCTGTCACTAAATCCAAAATACTACACTGAATCAAATTTAAATAAACCTGAAAACAGTCAAACAAGACCTGGTCAGGCAAAAGGGAAAATTCTGGAGAAAACCTCGCTGTTCCCCTCAGTCATGCATGTATGAGTAACCATATTGTCCTCTTGCAGTGGTTCTCCTTCCTTTGTCTTCAAACAGTCCTTTATGCCCATCTCCTCTCCAGTGTCACCAGGTAAGAATTACTGGTGCTGGTGCATGCATGTGTTATATTCATTACTATTTTGCATTTTTCTTGCGCGATTAACCATTTTGTTACACTTTTATAGACTTATTTAAATGCAATTTTCCTTGCAGAAAACAAAAGTTGGACAAAGAAACAGATCAGGTAGATAGCTCTAAACCCTTGATGTGGTTTCTATCGTAAATGTTGTGTTGCACTCATATTTTATCTTAATTTTTTAAATCTTCTTACTTTGGCTTCTGTGGACTCTGCTTTTCCATACTCATTGGTACAACCCATCCATTTATTCACCTTCCACTGTCACCCACCTCTCTGCAGTCGTCCTCTGTCAGCAGTGACTTTCAGCATCCCATTTGGCCTGGACAGTGATGTTGACATTGTCATGGGAAACCCAATAGATTCTGTCTTTCGCTCCGTCAGCACTGACAGCCTCGCCACCGCCATCCCTGCAATGACCTCACCGATGACATCAGCTGGTATGACTCGTGTCCCATACAGCCCTCCAGAGGACCTCAGCCACCTGGTCAGCGCTTCGGCCCCATCGCAGCATTCTTCCTGGGGCCCGTATGCACACACAGCACTGATGGGAGAGCTACCAACCATTGAGGAGGCGATGCAGGTGGTCCATAGACCTGGCAGCAAAGATCAAAAGAAGGGAAGGGTAGCTGAGAAAGGTGGGAAAACACCTTTGGCAGGTAGGCCGGAGCCCAGGTTACGCCCTGAAGGAGCTCCAGCAGGTTTCTTTCTGCACTCCCCTGAAGAAGGTAATTCTCAGCTCAGCAGCTCTGCTCCTTGTCGCTCCGGACTCCTATACCGGCCAATTGGAGGAGAAGCGAGTGATAATGAAAGGCAAGGAAGGCGAGAGAGTAGGGAGAGGTCAGCACGGAGTTCTGATATGTCACGTGATGATGACTCAGTACTGCGAGACGGCAGCGTAGACTCTTCTGAAGCATCGGATGATATGCCTAGAAACGCCCCTGGTAATATTCGACCCGGTAACGGTCACCAGGGAAACCACAGCACCAACAACAGTCCACGCATGACAAGCTTCGCTGAGCGAAGAGACAACCGAAGAAGACACCCTGCTGTTCCTGGGGAAGAGTCGCCCTCTGCTCCGACTCCAACAACCCCAGCAACTCCACACACACCCTCCACCCCAGCAGGTGCACCAGGGCGCCAGGACAGCCCGGGTCCCAGAGGTCTCGAGCCTGGCTCTGAGGCCTGGGAGCTGGGAGTCCGTCTTGAGGAAAAACGCAAAAGCATCGAGGCCCAAAAAAGACGTATCGAAGCTATTTTTGCCAAACACAGGCAGCGACTTGGAAAAACTGCCTTCCTTCAACTGAAAAGGGAGCAAGGAGAAGGAGGAGGTGAGGCTGCAGATGATAATCTGAGCCTTGATGAGCGCCTCACTCGCATGGAGGAACAACTAAAACAGGAGGAGGAGAAAGAAAAGAATGATGGAGAGGAGGAAAAAGAGAAGCCATCCGTTTCCAATCCTCCACGGTTGGAGAAGCAGGTCACATTCTCTGTTGAAAGTAAGAAAGGAGCAGAGAAAGAAAATGGAGCAGAGAAAGAAAAAGGAGCAGAGAAAGCAGGGGAAGCCGTCTTAGTAGAATACAACGAAGTGGTGCAGAAACTCAGTGAGGCTCTGCAGTCGCTACAGAAGGACATGCAGAAACTGACTGAACAACAACAGCAACTCATGAGCAACCAAAGACCCAGAAACACACCCAAAACAGCTTCAAAATCAACACCTAGAAGTAATACCAAAACACAACCCAAAACCCCTCCTCACACTCCAACCAAAACACCACCAAGAACCCCAACAAAAACCCCTACCAGGACTACCAGTAAAGCCTGGATGATTCCTGCTGGTCCCAATCTGCCCTCTGCTTCTTCCCCATCCCGGCGGTCTCATCTTCTTTCCTCTTCCACCTCTCCAAAAATGATTATGTCTTCCTCCTGCCCGGCTCCTCGCACTAAGAGTCACTCCACTCCTCGTAGCCCCAAACACCACCCACGTACCCAACATCAGCCCCACCCACGGCCTTCCGAACTCAAGTTCCCTCCACTCAACCGTGTCTTGACACCAACCCAGACTGTAGACACACTCCCCCACCTGCGGCGTGTGTCACCCAGCAAGTGTCAGGTACAGACCTCTTCTTCCTTCCGTATCGGTGGGCCCCGGACTCCTCAGGAGTCTCCTCAGTCCGCTCAGCAGCCACAGGCTGGTGAGAGCACCTCAGACACAGGGTCGAGCGAGACACCCACCCAGTTTAGTCTGGAGTTGGAGCAGGAGGACTCAGAGGCCATTGGAGGGTTGCCGCAGCTCAGGCAAGGTCGCACCAGAGCTGCTGGAGGGAGCACTCCTTCTGAGTGCTCGTTTGAAAGTGAGACTTTGTCTGTGTCTGCTGCATACACCACAGCAGGTGAAGGAGGAAGAGCTGGAGGTGCAGGGAAGCAATGCAGCCTAATTGAAGTGTCGTTATCATCAACTGGAGGGCCAGAGGGGGGGAGCGATGAACCAACTGATGAAGGGCAGGAGTTCTCCTCGGATTCTATGAGTGACCACACAGAATCGGCTGCGGAATCTGCACAACAACTTGCTGCGGGACCCTTAGATCCTATAGAGCAACTGAATCTGGCATTGGAAGGCAGGGATGTGCCTGAAAAAGAAACTGAATCGAGAGAGGATCACGTAACAGCTGCAGAGATGTTGGAACCAGCTGGAGAGCAGAATGAAGTGGAAGCCAAAGGAGCGATTGGATTTTTCTTCAAGGTGAGTGCTTGCAAAAGAGACTATAGAAGGATACTGTAGGTGCGTTTGGCATGTACATGAGTTTGGTGAAGCATCGTGTGCTTCTGTGTGTGCAGGAGGAGGTGCACAGTGAAGGAGAGATGGCCCAGCGGAGAGCGGCACTGTTAGAAAGACAGCAGAAGAGAACCGAGGAGCTGAAGAAGAGGAGACAGTGGAATGAGCAAGAGAGGGAAATCAGGTAATACATTTATAAATGTACAAAAGCAACAATATAAAGTAAAATGCCTACAGTTACCTTTTATCCACTCTTTGCAATTGGTTGATTCTTCTTGTTGGTTGGGTTCAGACTGGCATACTCAGAAAAAAGAGCGGCATCACCTTCCAGTACACCTCCTGCAGTCACAACCTCACCTTCCCCCACACCTCCGGCTACTCCAGCACGCCGTGGAGATTTCACACGGGGGGAGTATGCACGGCGGCAGCAGCTCAGACTCATGGAGGACCTGGACAAAGTGCTCAAGCAAAAGTCAACCAATCAAGGACGAACTACAGCTAAGAAAACCCGCTCCCGGCCTCGCAGCATGACCAGGGAGGAAACGCAGCTTTCACTGAGTCCCGCCAAGGGAACAGCTGGTAAAGGCAGAAGTAAATAACAGCGGTCAGCAACTTTGGGATGTTTGTAGATTATTTTAACGGCTAAACCTTTTGTTTCCCCAGCTACTAAGTTGAGCAGAGTCTACTCCCACTCGTCACTCAACCTGGCAGTCACAGATGAACCAGGAAACAATGGCAGTGACCCTACAAAGAAACCCCACAGGTACACTGCTGCACTGTTAGGCCACAGTTAAGGTGCAGCCCAAGAAATGGCAGCACAGTTCTCCAGGTGTTTGGGTGGTCTGAGTGACATCTGAAATGTAAAAATTTTAGCAAAGATGCACCGTTTTCATTTCACTTTGTCACTGTGAACACATCACTTCCACTTGTTCAGCAGGTTACTCCATGACTTGTAAAATTAATGACCAAATTACTCAGCGATTAATGCTAAAATGCTAAAATGTTATCATACACTACATTGCTAAAATATTCACTCATTCATCCAGATCATTGAATTCAGCTGTTCCAGTCACTTCCATGGCCACGTGTGTATAAACCAAGCACCTCGGTATGCAGACTGCGTCTACAAACATCAGAGAATGGGTCGCTCTCTCTGGAGCTCAGTGAATTCCAGTGTGGCACCATTATAGGATGATACCTGTGCAGCAAGTCCAGTTGTGAAATTTCCCCACTACTAAATATTCCACACTCAGCACAAGGGATTATAACAATGTGGAAGCAACTGGGAATTACAGCAACTCACAGATAAAGTGGTAGGTCACAGAGTGGGGTCAGCAGATGAGGCGCATAGTAAACAGAGGTCACCAACTTTCTGCAGAGTCAATCGCTGCAGACCTCCAAACTTCCTGTGGCCTTCAGATCAGCTCAAGAACAGTGTGTGGAGAGCTTCATGGAATGGGTTTCCATGGCTGAGCAGCTGCATCCAAGCCTTACATCACCAAGTGCAATGCAAAGTGCATAAGTAGGAATGCCAGTATGAATGTCAGCATCCAGACGTTGTAAACTTGTACTTCGCTAGTTTACTAGAATTTCTGGATGGTTTTATAAATGCCGCGATAGTCAGGACCAAAGGATGACAGTAGCATATCATAACTAAACACATCGCTTTGCAGTTTTACAATTTGAAACCAAAATCTGGAGCTTCAAACAGTGCTTTGATAAACACGGGAGCTTATGGAAAACACAAAGCTGTCTCCACATGGACTTTATCTGTATTGTGTTAATAGGACACATATTATAATCAATAACAAACACTAAACTTACTGAAATATTCATGACTGCATCTTGAAATCGGAGACAAGTGAGAGAACATCCGTGTATCAGCCACTGTCAAATACTGTGATAACTATTGGTCTCTCTGCAGGACCCGCCCTGATTCACCTTCAGGATGTCTGACACCAAGCAGACTGGCGAATGGAGAAAAGGACTCAGAAAGTGGTTCAAATGGAAATTCACCCGCCCCAGAATACACGGGTACAGCTTCAAGAAGAGCGTACACCATCACTCAGATCTTCAGTACTTGCAGGCAATGCCCAAGTGTTTTTCTGCTGTAGTTGCACTGCAAAAACCGGTGTGTTTGTACTTCTCAGGTCCGAAACTCTTCAAGGAACCAAGCTTCAAGTCCAATAAATTTATCATTCACAATGCTCTCTCACGCTGCTGCCTCGCTGGGAAGGTCAATGAATCTCAAAAAACCAAGATTATTGAGGTAGAGCACAGATTTTACTTCTAATCAGTCTTGTTCTGAATTCTGTTATTTTTCCAACTTTTCCTTAACTTTTATTCATTTTGCTCCAACTTCAGGAGATGGAGAAGAGTCCTGCCAATCACTTCCTCATCCTCTTCCGTGATTCCAGCTGCCAGTTTAGAGGCGTTTACACCATGAACCCCGACACCCAGGAGCTCGTGCGACTGGCTGGGGTGGGCCCACGGACAGTTGGCTCCACTCAGGTGGAAGCCATCTACAAATACAGCTCAGACAGGAAACAGTTTAGTGCCATCCCCTCGAAAACCATGGGCATGTCTGTGGACGCCTTCACCATCCCCAGCCATCTCTGGCACGGAGGAGGAGGAGCAGGAGGAGGAGGAAGCAGGAGAGCAAGTGTTACTAAGAAGGCTGTCACTTCCAAGTGAGACCCAGTACATAACACAGGAGCACATCAATGAAGAAAACACTAAATACACTGTAATTGCAGTCAAAACTGTAGTGAAACATGAAAACATACATGTGCACAGACAGGCCTATAGATGTGTGTGTGCATAAAAACACCTACAGTAACCTCTTTTGGCCTCAGATTTTACTAGAAATAAAAAAACAGCAAATATCAACGTTATTTTTAGCCCCTTCATGTGCATAGAAATGTCAGCAGCACAACTTTCAGACAAGAGAAACACACTGACACACAGGGAGGTTCTGTGAACGCTCAAGGATTAGTTACTTTTAAAAAGTTTCATCACATACATTTTCATTGTTTGGAGTACAAACATAAAGCTTTTTTTTCTCTTTTGAAAGAAAACTGTCGAGTTGTTCCCTTCAGTCAAACACCAGTTTTATACATAAAGCCAAACAGAGAAAATGCCTTCGTGTCAGGGAGTCTGACTTTTATTTTATACGATGTTTATTCTACCAGGAACTCTTGGCGAGTGGATTAAAGCACATTTGTTTTGCGAAATGAAAGATAGCCATAAGCGTGTGACGCAGACAGCGGAGGTGAACTTTTCTTTTGAACATCTGTAAATGTGTCGATGGTTCTCAGAGATGATTCCCGCAGCATGAGTGGTTATTTACTGTACGTGGTTATTTCAAAATAAGATCACAGTGGAAACGTAATAGTTTGATGAAACTGTGTTGACAGTATGTGAGTATTAGATGCCAATTAAAACAACTTTTGTATACTGGGCTTATAGCATATTGATGATGATGTGTCAGAAACAAGCTTACATCTAGCAGTAACTGGACTGTTGCGCTCCTGGGTAGAGTTTGGTACAGATAGCAGGTCTAGTTTAATTCCAGACTTTGCCATCTTTGTACTCCCTAATGAATCTTTCATGACAAAAGAGCTTCTTTCATATTTGTGAAGCTACCGATAAACTGGAGACTGTTTTGTGATTGGATCACATCGTCCGCCGCACCACCACCACTTTCAAAAAAGGTGGGACTTTGCATAAAGTCTAAATAACATAAACATGTAATGGCTTTCAAATAAGTTAAACCATTTTTTTAACTGAGTATAGTACCATAAGAATAATGTTAAAACTGAACTTTGTTTTCAGAAATATACATAAATACAGATGTTGATGTCAGTATCCCTTCAAGCTAAGCTGTGACACGGATACGTTTGAGCTGCATCACCTCCTCTTTAAACAATGCTCTCTGAACGGTTTCGAAAGGAAAATATTTTCCTGCTTATTTTAGAACTTCAGTTTCTTGAAGGGCCATTTTTTTTTAATGTTTTTCATAATGTGGCAGGTCTGGACTGCAGGCAGACCAGTTGAGCCACCTGAACTTTCCCTCTGCAGCTGAGCTCTTGTAATGCACGCAGTGCTGAAATAAGCAAGGTCTTCACTGGAAAAAGAGACGGAATAATATCTGTACATGTCGTTCAGCGTTAATGAGGCCTTCACTGATACATCCCATCTTTTTTTTTAAATGAATTGCTGGAATAACCATTTTTTAAATCCCAGAGTAAACATTTGATATATAAAACCAGTTTTCCAACTTTTCGGGAATATGCTTGTTCACCAGATAACGATACTGTATGTAGGGAATTCTAAATAAATCATTAATTGGAAACAATGTGGAACAGGAGTGTAAGGCCAGTGGTCCCTTGGCCTTTACGTCTGGCGCCCCCTCATGACTCACTGACCACACTGCCCTTCATTTTCCCCTCAGCTATGCAGTTGTAAAGTTTCATGACTGCATCCTGCATAGTTTTAACACCGTCACACGGATGAAATCAGTCACGTAAACAAAGTATTCGTGTACTGGTGTTGTGCACATTTTGTCATGCTGAAACACACGTATACAAACAGGAGCACAAGGTGACAACAGCACCTGCCACGCTCTCGCAGTTGGTAGAACCTCTGGTAGAACCTCAGTCAAACAAGTGCTGACTCAGGGAAATGATTGAACACTGCAAGTGTGAATGTGGCAGAACAATTTCGCTACATGCATGTAGCAAAGAAACAAGAGGACGCTGTACTTTAAATATTTATCAACACTGTTAAGGCGAGAACTTTTATGACCTGAGACAGACAAGTGAATTACCCACTGCTATTGAACTGTCATATTCAGAGATGGCCTGCAGTGAGTTCACTATATGTATCTAATGCATATAATGTGATGTGATGGCACACCTTCTGCAACTCTACAAACTCTCTCTTGCAGCAAAAATGTAAAATCCCTATAATGAATGTTCTAGGAGAGTGCAGCAGCCACTGTAGTTTTCTGTGTAAAACCAAATGATTAAGCACCAAACCACCTATAAAGATTCATTAGGGATTCAAAAGGATTTGATAAGGGCAAGTGAGATTGGACTGAATGCTACTGAAAGCCTCCTTTGCTCTTGGTTGAGTGCACACAGTGAAACTGGTGATTTTCAAACCAGCATATGTGTATGAAATAAACTAGATTAAACTCCACTGATGAAGCTTTTGTCATGGTTGTTGTTTCTTATACTTACAGCATGTGACCTGATCTTATTGAGGGGACATTTCAATAAGTGTCTGAATGGCTCCTTTAGAGCCCAGCTATACAGTTCGGTTCGTTTTTTTCAGCTTTATAAGCTGCGGGATGTGGAGGGTATTCCTTTACAGACCCCTGCAAGCAAGAATAAGTAGATAAACCTTTGGGTCAGTGAAGTCCAAAGCCATAACAAAATGAGTCCAACATGGGTTAATGTTTTTATTACATCTTCGTCAGAACAGAACGTATACAGTGTGTGTGTGTATATATATATATATATATATATATATATATATATATGTAGCTCAGAGATGCATTGAGGGTGTAAGTCATTAACATATGTAAGCCTTATTGCATTGACTTGATCAAGTGTGAGTCTTTCAAGATCTTTGGAGCAGTCTTACTACTTAGGTCACTTTTAAGCAGACAGTTTGCAAAGCGATGCCACTGCGGGGCTAAAAACCTAAGACAACATTACTGCGGACTGATTTTCAAGGGCAAATAAACCGAGATTTCACACGAGGGCAGAATGGAGTTCTTATTTTCTACACGGTGCTAAACTACATTAAATATAGCTTAGGCAATTTCCTTTACAGATAAACACAGTTTTGTTCATTTTCTTACCAAAATGTCTCCGATGCCTGAAAACACTGATTTCCTTCCTAAAACACCCAGAAAGCTAAATTCCTATTTACATGAACTTAATGATTGTGACTTTCTTCTTAACTGGTACTTTTATCCAGATGTGGTACAATATTGTTACTAGCTGTTACCACTCATGCTGTGTCACCCCTGCTTAGAGTACACCACCTACAGTGCCTGTGAAAGTATTGGCCCCCCTTGAACTTTTCAACCTTTTGCCACATTTCAGGCTTCAAACATAAAGATATACAATTGTAATTTCTTGTGAAGAATCAACAACAAGTGGGACACAATCGTGAAGTGGAAGGAAATTTATTGGATATTTTAAACTTTCTTAACAAATAAAAACCTGAAAATTGGGGCGTGCAATATTATTCGGCCGCTTTACTTTCAGTGCAGCAAACTCACTCCAGAAGTTCAGTGAGGATCTCTGAATGATCCAATGTTGTCCTAAATGACTGATGATGATAAATAGAATCCACCTGTGTGAAAGCAAGTCTCCATATAAATGCACCTGCTCTGTGATAGTCTCAGGGT
>VOQJ01024543.1:0-13737 GCA_015052665.1 Apistogramma diplotaenia | reverse complement strand
AAGGTGAGCTGCATTCACGAGTGAATGAGAATGAGTCTTGGCCTCTTGACAGAAATGTCTAATGAGCAAACACTGGATGACATCATTTTGAGGTTTGCCGGGAATTAGCTTGATTAGAATAACCCTCCAGTCTCACCTTGGCCAGGCATCCAACTCCTCTGCAGCATGCCTGTCAAAGCCTCCCTCTGCTCCTTTGGTTGTGATTTTAAAGATTTAACCAATTTTACAAAGTACCAATTTTACTACTTTGTTGAACATTTTTAGCTGTTAACAGCGAGTATCGGGAGTGGTCTGCTTTTTTTGCCATTGTGAGTCTGCACAGATCCTTCTTTGCGGGGATGAGTGAGGCTTGCCATCAGCTCTTTAAAAACAACAAGCCTCGCCTGGCAAATTTCCTAGATAACTAGCGGAGCATTTCACACTCTACAGAACATCTAAAAGGAAATGGAAAATCGACAAATTAAGCTTGGTCCCTGTAGAGTGGGATTTTTTTTCTCCTTGAGATTGGTGGAGGTCCAATACAGCACATGGTCACTCTAAGCAAGCTTACTGTGTAACTTACTCCAATTTACACCAACCAGCAGAGCTGTGGCTTTTTTATTGCCCTGGTTTCATTCTAACAAGACTTTTTTTTTTATTATGAATTCATTATAGATAATTTATTTACATTTGTTCATGATAGAGGCCTCATAACTGATTATAAGCACTCAGATAAGCGTAAGAGGAATGTGCTCAATTGTATTTTAATGCAACCGCAGCATATCTTCAATGCGATTTTTTTGGAGAGAAAGAATGTTTTAAATTTGGTTAGCCTATTTCCTGGGTGGGTCAGACAGGCGCTTAAAAGTCAATCAAATGCTAAAATAGTAAATGTGATCAAAAAGTTTCTGGTTTTCTTAAGT
This sequence comes from Apistogramma diplotaenia, assembly GCA_015052665.1. NCBI lineage: Eukaryota > Metazoa > Chordata > Actinopteri > Cichliformes > Cichlidae > Apistogramma > Apistogramma diplotaenia. The sequence continues at coordinate 12,835 of VOQJ01024543.1, read as the reverse complement.
GTTGATTGTGTAAACTTTTCATTTGTTGTAGTCTGCGTCTACTCAAAATGACAGTTAATTCTTATTCTCATTATTTGGCCCTTGATGGTAATTTCTCTGGCTTTGGCGTTTATAATGTGGTGATGTTATTCTTTGCCCGATTGTAGTTTTTCTTTTTCTCATGTCAAGTTTATTGTTATATATGAAAGTAAATAATCCAAATGTCATGTGGGCACATTCAATTCAATTCAATTCAATTCAACAAAGCAGACTGTCATGAAGTCCATATTTATGAATCAATTTACTTGCCTGATTGTTGCAGCTTCATTGAGGTTATTGAACATTTGTTGTAATTTTGAAAAATCAGAGGTTGTTTTTGGTCTCGATACAGATAATAACATGATACAGTGCTCAAGTAAAAAATAAAAATGCTTTTAAACACATGGAAAACACACGAAATTATGGTTTATATACCAAAATAATAACAACAAAAAACTTTTTGTAATACTTATGGACATGCACACATGTGTGTATTGGTTATACTGTACACAAAAGCACATACATGTGACAGGTCTGCATATGTGCACTGACTGTATGGTACGCAGGCACCCTTGCAAGCAATGATTCTGGTCACCACACCCCCTTCCAGTGCGTCCTGCAGGCCCAGCCTGTCAGACTCAAGCCAACAGAGCGAACTGTCACTGTGTCCGCTGTGGCACTCTGGAGAGTTGAACTTGACTGAAACATATGTCTTCAATTTTAATAGCTCTCCATTCCCCCAGATGGCCTGGAGGGGGGAGGGGTTGCCTGAGAAGCAGCGTTTCATGTAAGAATAATTTGTGCTAAGTAGCTGGCCGATCTGTTTGTTACGCTAGAGCTGACAGTTTGTTTATGTTTCTTGAGGAGTATGATGGATGGGGCTGGACTTGATGCTAATTAGACTAAATTGTTGCGAAGAATGCTGAGGGTCTGCACTGCACTGCTGAGGCCAGTTTCCATTGTCCCTGCGTCTTCGCACTTTGGGCGTAATTGAATGGAGCTTGGGCCCATTCATCATAGTAGTGGGCGTCTAAAGCAGGAAGCAAATGGCTGGACCTGGATGGAGTTAGTTTGGGTAGAGGGATGCGACAGTTGGAAAGCAAGGAGAGAAAAGATCTCACGCTTTTCTTTTTTTTCTACAGTTCAATTAAGACAGACACATCCTGACTCCAACTGCCCATGAAATTAATGTTTACCCACGACCAGGGAAAATTAGCAGCCCTTAAACTCCTCCCCCTTCTGCCTGATAGACACGGTCAACTGCAAAAGATGGCCATTAGGGGAAGTGTCACTGACTCGTTTCCTCTTAAAACCCTGTCATGTTCAGCCGCAAGTGGTTCTTACTGCTATTTTGAAAATAACGTTCAAATATAGGATTCAATTTCAACGAACAATTACCACTGTATATTTACTGACAGAAACCTGGAAATAGGTTTGGATTTAAGATGTGAAACACAAGATTTTACATCATATATATTTTTACATCAAGTTTTAGGGGCTCCAAAAGTAAAGTTTTCATTTCTAGTCTTGAAGTCTTGTTGAAGTTAACTGGATTGTTACAAATATGTGATGTTAGCAATCAATTCAATGATTATTGATTATTGATTTTTTTTTAATTACAAATGATTAAAAATATGGAGTGAAACTGGGTTCTATGGATATGTTATATGTAGAGAAAATAGAAGTTTACGGATTCATCATTTCATAGCAATGAATAAATTATTTTATTTATCAGTGGCTCATAGTGTAAAAATGCTAATGCTATCATGTGTTTGTCAGGATCTGTGTTTACTGCGCTATTTGTTGTTTTCATGCTGTAGGAACAGCCATTCTCCATGTTTATTTTTTCTAATTTTCTGTTTTCGCTGCTTTACAAAGTTTTCAAAAATGAGGAAAAAGAAAAAAAGTGAGATTAGTTTAGAGAACAGTCGGGTCTGTTTTGGATGTTCCTTGACCACTGAATACACTGATATCCAGCGGTTTATGAAGGAAAACTGTGTGAAACGTGTATGAGTGAACTTTACAATCATTCCCTACTTAGAGTCTGACGATACACTGCACTTGACCCTCTTAACTTGTTCAGTGTTCAACATCCTCACTGAGTTAGTTCAAAAGTGACACATCATCTGCAAGTTATTAACCTTTAAACACTGCCAGAAAAAAAATGCTGTAAACAAAATGGCATTTTCTAACAGTACATGTGTAAAGTCCTAGATTACAGAGAACAGAGCAGGGTTGGCTCGGCTGGACTCATGTTCAGCTTCACACCGGCTTGACAAGGATTTGCCCCCCACCAGCTTGTGGCCTGGTTTAGTATGAGCAAGCCTCTGAGTACTGCTAGTGTTCTGCTTAGTGAGTACATAAATGTTTTGAAATACACTGTACATGTTCCCTCTTTGACATACAAAATGTTGTCAGTGTTTCCAGTGCATATTAGAGTTAATGTTTTTTTCATTATGCAGTTTGCACCAGCGATGGCCGAACCAAGTCCCATCATGTTTTTGGATTATTTGTTCATACATGCAAACGTCCACTTGTTTCATTTGCAATCACTTGGAATCAAGGAGGTATTAAATAGATTTTAGATCATAAATAGATTTTTTTGTGGTAACCTCAAGGAATGTATTTGTGGCCACAATTCATAAGAGCGAATAAGCTTGTTGTTATGAAATTCCACACAAATGTCCAATAGGATAAAACGAAGTGATGACATTTTGCATCCAGCGGGGCAACTTCACTGACATCAAAATGTCCTGCCTAAACACTTTCCAACACTGTAACAAAACACTGGTGGAAATTATAATCATATGTCATATTTGGCCAGATTGCTACAATTAGTTGAAGATGTGTGTGAAGGATTTGTAGCTGAATGCCACTTCAGGGTTCTTAAAAGTGTCTTGTTGATGGAGCATCTTATTGTGTTTTTACCCATCTCCCTGTTCTGTCCACTAGTTTTTGTACACCGGTGATATCCAGAATAGCACATTCACACCTGTGGTCAGTTTAGATTTCCCACCTTAGCCGACCTTTGTGTCATCAGACTGATGGAGGAAACATGAGCAGATTAAACCTTTATGAACATGGGGATGAATATCACACGTAAGTCATATTTTATAGCTTTAGCTTAATTTTTCAAAAATGTAACTTTAAGATTTTTAGTAACAGTTTGAAACCATTATTTATTTATTGTTTAGGGTCGCGGGGGGGCTGGAGCCTATCCCAGCTGACACAGGGCGAGAGGCAGGGTACACCCTGTACAGGTCTCTAGCCAGTCGCAGGGTCAACACAGAGAGACAGACAACCATTCACACTCACATTCAATTTAGAGTGACCAATTAACCTAACCCCAGTAAGTGCATGTCTTTGGACTGTAGGAGGAAACCCACGCAGACACGGGGAGAACATGCAAACTCCACACAGAGGGAGGTGAAGGTGGAATCGAACCCAGGCAGCAGTGCTAACCACCACGCGACCATGCTACCCCCATTTATTTATCCAGCAGCTTTTATTTATGTTAAAAAATATATATAGTGTGATGGCATTTTCCAAGGAAGCTTGTTTCCACCACTGAAAAAAAGACAGCGCTAAGTTGCAAATATCTCAAAATTTCATAAATTTCTACTTACACAGAAGTAACTTGAAATTTCAAGATAGTCAGGAAGTTTACATTTTGAGGTATTATCTCAAAATTTTGCTTTCAGTATCTCATAATTTCAACATCCTGACTAACTCAAAATTTTGAGTTGCTTCTAAGTCAAAATTTCAGAATACTAACCCAAAGTTTTGGCTTACGGTTGGCAAAAGAAACAAGCTTCCATATTATTCAGACTACACTTAGAAAACCATTATGCCCTACTCTTCATTGAGGTAGTTGTTACAAACTGGCTAAAATCCTAAAGAACATGCTGCATCTGGTTTAATCCAAATATAGTTTTTGTGTTAAAGACGGCAAGATGGTGATTTTTTTCTTAGCTGAGAAAAACTCGGTATGAATTGCATTTTTCCCCTGCAACTGCTTTTAAAGAAACAGCAACATCTCAATTGCAATTATGCCATAAAAAACAAACCTGATGAAATTTCTGCTCTTAGAGGAAAACTTCTGTTTGCATGTGTACCAAATCTGTCAGGCCGGACGGTATGCTTTCTTGGCTTGCTAATCGGACATGTCAGGATACAGTATCTTGTGGGGAGCAATACACTGTATACAGGCGTGTTATGTGGTTTACTGCAGCTTCTAGCCATCACCATTATGAACGTCCTCTTTCTCAGAGTTGAATTGTTACATTTCGGAGTGAAACAAGGCCTTTAGAAAGATGAGGGAGAGACACTAAATCCTGACATTTAAAGTCTCAAATGAGTGAAAAATTTCCCCGCAAACATGCCAAATGCCTTTACATCTGCAATGGAAATGGCTCAGCGTGACTTAATGTTTTTGATATTTTGGCACTTTCCCTGGAATATGAAAAATATACAACCAAACAATGAAATGGAGAAGTGCAAGGTGCACTGCCAAGGCTTATTTTTCTTCAGCAGTGTCAGAGTGATTTAGGGAGGATTTTTCCTTTAACTGTGTTCACGGAGAATTAAATATTTAAGGCTGCTGTCTGTGAAGCTCCATATGTGTCTTTGTTGGCCTTGGACCGAATCCTACTAAAAATATCTTGCATTGCCTGGACAAGTCTGCATTATCGATTATCCTTTAAAAGCATATGAAATACCAAATATATTGTTTTTTTAATTTCAACATAATGGCAAAGATCAGTTTGGGGGAATGAAATAATGCGACAAGCCGTTTGGTGTACAATTTTCTCTTTTACACCATGAGTTGAAATGCATGTATACTGGACATGGAACTGATACTGTATGGGTGGGATGTGGGTTAAGGATTTGAAGAATGGGGGGTAGAATGAGGGGATAGCGAGAGGAAGTGAGTTAGCCTCGGATGGGCGAGAGTGAAACCTGAGCATGATTGAGTTAGGGGAAAGGAGACAGGAGCCCTGAGGCTGCCAGTCAGATGCTGTGCGTGTATACACAGCACTCTTGTCATGCTGCCCTGTTAGCATGGGGAGATTGTGATGGAGTTATCTGGCTTGGCCTTAAAAACTGCTTGTCATCTCGTGTATACACAAGGAGGTAGCGTTAGTCTGTGTGTATGCTTGTACGGTGCCAACAACATTACTCACTGGCCTTTTGGGACACTCGCAAAGCCTCGCCTGGTTCCTTTCCCGCTCAGTGGAAATGTACTCATTGCATCCTCTGAATTCTCAGAAGATGAAGGTTATACAAACAATGATGAAAATTAAGTCTTAGAAGGGTAAACTATTACCTTTCTTGTGGGATTCACCCTTACCTGCTTTTCAAATGATCTGTGACGCGGCTGGAAATGGAAATGAATAAAAATGGACCCACTTACAAATAAGGTTCTGCGGTTACCAAAGCTTAATTAATGTCATTTTTGTTACCCTTAAGATTAAAATTTTCATGCTCGAGACAATTGTTTTGCACGCTTCCCATTGTGCACACCGCGCAAATGCTGGTTAAACTGTGGGGAAAAAAGTGACCCAAACTGAACACAGTATGGAGCCCCTGCTTCACACTGCAGCAGCACTAAGCAAAAGCAGATGTTATAAAGTTTACAGAAATCAGAACATTATTTTCCTGTTTCCATTGCATTCTTCTAAACACTTAGTGAACAAGCTTTGAAGTCACCCAAGAAATCTAGTCTGCGGGAGAAATGATAGGATCTCCTGGAGCAATGGAGCCGGTGAAGGGGGTGGTCTGAGAGAGGAAAGGGGGATGAGGAGGAGCCTTGGAGGGGTGGAGGAGGTTGATGAAGAATAAAGGTGCTTCTAATGTCTAGATTCTGCTTTCTCGTATGATTTTAGCTTCTGATTGGGAGCAGTTCGCACTTCTCGAGCTCTCTCTCATACGTTTTCCATAGGCTGGATGTTTTATTTGATAAGTTGTGTTTAGGCAGGTCTGCTGTGGGTCTGATCATAATAGCAGATAAATCCCACTGACTGTGTAAGATAGCCTTACCACAGGCAGTGTGCAGGACTGCCAGCAACCCACATTAGGTTTCTGTAATGCATAGCCAATTTCACAATAAACCTTCCAAGTACATGAGTAATGTGGCTGCCTGGCAGGCATGTCCATTGGAAACCTTCACAGAAGTCCCCTATCATGCATCTACAGTATCTTGCACCTATGCTGCATTACTGCTGCCTTCACAGAGGCTGCAGCCTGTTCCTTCTTAAATGTTCTCAACTGAACGGTCATGTTGCTATAACGCAAAACGTGTGTGTCTTGATCAAAGTGGTTGCAGCATCATTCCTTACATCCCCAGATAAACAGATACAATTCTCATTCTCTAAACATTTCCTTTAAGGGATAGAAGCGCAATGAAGCAGCTTTCAATAAAAAGTGTGACTTCTAAGATGTTTACATCTGTAGCGCATTAGGCTTCAAGCACGCTCTCACAGGTTAACTAACTCTCCATGTTACCTCAAGTGAGTCTCCTGAGAAGCAAATAGATTGCAGTGGGTTTCGGTGCAAAGCACACTGAAGAACTTCATTATCTTAAGATGCATTAGATTTCAATGTCACCATCACTTGGTTTTGATTTGACTGTGCAAATCACCCTTGTTACCATGTATTATGTGCACAGGAGAATACAAATTCCTTGTCCCTTTCCCCTAGCGTTCCAAGCCAATCTGCCTCCTCTCAGCCCTTGTTGTACACTAATACAATGTGACATATGAATCATACACACAATGCATGTCTTCATTCGACCTCTGCAGACAGGACCTCACAGGACAGCCACTTTGGCGTTTCCTGCTCTCTCATCTTCAAGGCTTAGTAGAGACATGCATTCCTCCTCTCTACACGTAATTCAATAGAGAGTTTGACAATCACAATTAGGGCGACGGCAGAGTAGCCTGGCAGCTTTCCTTTGGTAACATGGAATTACAAAACTGTGCCCATTTACCCACCCACATGTGGTGGGTCTATGCAATGTTGCATCTTTGTTCTGTGGAGGGGGGTCTTTTGGGACAAACCCAAAAAAGTGTCTGCAGAGAGTTCTGGAAGATTGCCAGGTTGGATTTCTGCTTAAAACCCATGAGAACGTATCTGAGGCTGTGTGCTCCTTAAAGATTTTGACATGTGAGCGAGTAGGTAAGTGGTCTACCTCAGAGTCTGATGGGAAGGGAAAGGATGATGTATATGTATAAAGTAGACCTGCAGGTATTTCTGTCTAAGAGGGCTTTTTTTCCCTCTTTGTTTGCCTTGTTTCCTCTCCACATGCTCGATTGTTTTCATTGGCTGCACAGCTGATGATGCTGCTGCGATGCTGGAAAACGGCTGGTGTGATTTTTACAGGAGGACGAGAAACATGGGTCATAAAACTTGCCTCTATTTTCCACAGCCAGAAAAAAAACATGGTCCCACTACACACACACACACCTACCTTCTTATTCAAAGACCTCTGTGGGAACTTTGTAATGCAGGTAGAGTGAAGATGTTCACTATAGCAGACATATTCTAATCTAGGTCCTAGAGACACGGGGACGAGCACCTCCTCAAGAAAATACACAAAAACAACTAGTTAGTGACCTGATGTTGTGATCAGAATATTTTTCAGGGATTTTAGTCTGTTTGGTGCTGTTACAAGCACAGAGGGGAACCACAGGGGACCATAAAACAACAAGCAGCCATCCTGGTCTGAGGTCCCCTGGGAAGGGTGAACCCACAGCATTCCTTCCCAAACACAAGTTGTCTCACCCAGCCAGACAAGGGAAGCTTTCCATCTCTTTGCCTGCCAGAAGGTTGTTCTGATGGTCTTTGCTGTTATCTTTTTGGGCAAGCCCTGCCCTAAAACTCAAAATTACATTATTTTTTATTTATCATTGTATTCAGCAACCTAATTTGAGCTTTCAAATTAAAATAAAATAAAACAAATAAAGAAAAGCTCATCTTTGCATTTCACCTGCAACACTGGAACAAATCTAAAAACATCTACTTTAGTCAGACGTTTAAAGTCCACTAAATTGGAATAGTTAAGCTGATACTCCACTGTGAGAAGCCTGAGAGGGTAAACATTCCCATTTGCTTGACCTTATCCACAGGTCAAACTGACCAGTAGGGATTTGTCCTTGTATGTGTTCACATGTGCTGACCTGTTTAGGATGTACATACTTGTCAGACGGCTGCTTCAGGAAACCCCTTCCGCTGCATGCTGCTTTGGGGTGTGAAGGAGGGGAAAGCATGGGGTAAAAGATGGTCCTGTAGGACCTGAGCCAAGCCATGAAAGTTTAAGTAAATATGGGGAGGAGGAATAACCCCGGTGGTCTGCCCTTCCCCTTCTTAATTGATGTTTTTGCTCTCTTCTGCCCTTGTTTGGACAACAATATGCAATGCTATATTATGCCCCGGTGACCCAGTGTACAATTTTGATATGCTTGAGAATCCACTAATGCATATTAATATAGTATGAAACAGGCCATGAGGTCATACATTAGAGAGGGATGCTGATTCACACGCTAAATGTAGCAATAAGCACTTATTTCCACAGTGATGATCTCTCCTGCACATCTACATAAATATAATTTCTGTAGTGGATTTTGGTCACAAAGCAGGTAAAAGCTTTGTCGTGTGAGATATAATAAATGACAGAGATGTGTTGCCGTATTTATGTCAGTATGCCATGCATTTGGTGGCAAACATCATTCATTTCTTGTCTCTCCCAAAATAAGAGTAATGCTCATTATGTTTTCCATTTTAGTGCATCATTTTCAACTTTTAAAACAGCTCATGCGTGGCAAACATCTGAAATCAGTTGCTGTTGAAGAATCTATTCACACCCTGCATTCCAGCCTTTAATGTCCAACTGCTTTTCTACATAATTAAAAGCAGACCAATTTGCTTCTCAAAATTTAGCACCAGGTTTTTGCTATGCGTAGTTTGGCCGTGGGATTTGAGATTTCATGCTCTTCTGCGACTCATCAGTATTATCTGAAACATGTTGCTTCATTACACTTTTGGCCATTTTCCCAATATTATTATTATGCAATAATGTGAGTATAAATCCCTCAGCGAATGATTTCTTTATTTTAGTGATCTGAAAGGAAGGTATGTTTGAACATGCATGTGTGTGTTTAGCTGCACTGGTAATCAGGATTCGTTAGGTCATTTGTCACACTGTCTTAAAATGAGGACAATTATAGCTTCCTGATAATGTTTTAACATACACTTTGACTTGTTTTGGTTCAAACAAATATACTCTCATCAGAAACATTTGACTTCAGAATGACCTTCATTTTTTTGTGGCATTGATCCAACAAGGTGCTGGAAACATTCCTCAGAGATTATGGTCCATATTGTTATGGCAGCATCACACAGTTACATCGTATCTCTTATGTGAACCGCCCATTGCATAACCTCCCAAAGGTGCACTATTGGCTGTGGGGGTCATTTGAGTGCAGTGAACTCATTGTTATGTTCAACAAACCAGTTTGAGATGATCCTAGCTTTGTGACATGGCACGCTACCCATCAGAAGATACACTGTGGTCATAAAGAGATGGACATGGTCAGCAACAGTACTCATGCCAGTGCTATGGCATTTAAATGTTTAGTTGGTACTAAGGGAGCAGGAGCAGCCTGGTCTTCTGCTGCTGCAGCCCACCAGCTTCAAGGTCCGACACATTGTGTGTATTGTGCGAGATGCTCTTCTGCATAACTTTGTTTTAACAAGTGGTTATTTGAGATACTGTTTCCTTACTGGCCATTTTCCTCTGCCCTTTGGCATCAACAAGAATTTTTTCCCAGAGAACTGCCATTCACTGGAGATTTTCTCTTTTTCAGACCTTTCTCTGTAAACAGACCAATGGTTGTGAGGGAAAATCCCAGTAGATCTGCAGTTTCTGAAATATACAGGCCAGCCCATTTGGCACCAACAACCATGCCACATTCAAAGTCACTGAAATTGCATTTGCATTCGGATGCTCGGTTTGAACTTCAGCAGGTCATCTTGTCCATGCCTACATGCCTCAATGCACTGAGATGCTGTCATGGGATTAGATATTTACAATACAGTACATTACAGTATATATTATTTTATATGTTGTGATAATGTAGAAGGCTAACGTGCAAATGTGCAGTATTTAGTTACTCCTCATAGAAATCTTTATTTAAATACACAATCTGTTATGCCGCTTAGCTCTATTTAGTATAATTTTGGTAATTCAAATACATTTTCCTAGATGAAACTCTTTTTTTTGGCTTTACCAGCTACTTTGCATTCTGTCCACTGCAGCCCCATGATTAAAATTCATTGTTGGACTTGTGAAATATCTCTCCCGTGTGGAAGTTCTCCATTGAGCAGGTGTGCATGCTTTGTTGAATCTTTCCCACCATGATTATATTGGTATGGTTTAGATTATGGTGTGTTTTTTGGCTCCCCGCCGTTCAGAGGTTCTGTGTGTATTCTTTTCAAACTCATTGCTTTTTCTCTTTTCATGTGCTTCTGGGCCGACTATCTTAGCTGGGAGTAGTATGGCCTGAGCATGGCTATGTTTAAGGAGCCAAAGCTGGACTCCAGCTGTTCCCTTATTTTCTGCAATGTGAACTCAGGACACCTTGAATTCATAACGATAAGAATATCTGATAGCATGAATAAATTAAGCAAAAAAAACAACCCCAAAATAGTTTTTAATATGAAGAAGATGAGAGGGAAATGTCTTGGCCACGGCTAACCAAATGTAGATAGATATCTTTGTTTGTACTGGTTAAAATGTTAGACAAAAGAACAGTTGTGCTATTAAAAATTTCCCTTCTTTGCAGGGCTTCAAAAGTAACAAAAGTCAGAACTCTCAAAAATATTTATGGTAAAAAGTGTTATGACTTTTTTAGATGTCCTTTTAACCAAATGAATAGTTTCATTTTAACAGGACACATTTTGAAGCCACAATAAACTACAGTTACAGTTTCAATATTCTTACATGAGTCACAAATCATAATTGAGGCATTCTGAACCAAGAATCTGTCAGAAAAAAATGACATTTCAGCACACGTTCAGACTGAAATTGGCCCAGGAAACTACACTGTCTGTCCAGAAATAGCAAATCAGAAAGGAAGAGAATATGAATAGCAACTCATAACCCATCCTGAACTCTACCCAATTTTCAGGGTGTTCCTAATGTACCAAAGGCCCCAAGTCTCTATAGTGGAGGCCCTGAAACCTCAGCTCTAAATCTGATGGGTGGATGTAAGACGAGACGGACGGTAGAATAACAGAACGTGCACTTTGTTCACCCCCAGCCTGCAGTAAAAAGCTCCGAGAATTACAGAGTGAGAGACAGTTTAACTCTGGGTCATAAATATGTGTTTGGAACGTTTTCTCTTTTTCCCTCCCTCCGCGCTTCGCCTGTGACATCTTTGTTACTATGCTATATCGAAACTTTAGCGTGTATAGTGTGTTTTTTTTTTCCTCATGAAGTCTTCTTGTCTTTGCCTGTCATTTTTGGATAAAAGAGCAAAAGTGGCAGAAATTCAAAGCATTCTAATACATTTTTCATGCTTGAACGAGCCTGAAAATTTGGATTAAAAACAATAACAAGTAACTTGTCTGAATCAAGAAGCAGTCTGCTCCTCTAAACTCTAAAATAGTGGCTCCCAAATCTTGAATTGCTTTTCTTTTTTCTTTTTTTAGCTGTACTGATGCAATGTTTCAGTCACAAATCCTTTTTCTTGATTTTTGCCTACCATCAAATATCAGAAACTGACTTCCTGCTCAGAGTGGCTGTAACTGCATTTGTTGTTTTCTCCCAGGAACGGGAATATTCAGTATAAAACTTAGTCATAGAACCTACGTCATTTAATTAAATTTATTATAACCAAATTATTTTAGCAATCTTGCATGACTGATACTTCTTAAATTAATGTGTAAATATGACCTTACATTCACCATGCAATACTCCAAAGTACCCCTAGGTCAAAAGTGACCCTATGTTAGAAATGCTGCCCTTAATTTAAAAGAAATCTTGTATTTATTAAATTAAATGGCAGAAAAATGTAATTTATATGAGGTCTGACTGTTAGGTATGTCACTATCTTGGAATCTTCTTGTTCTTCAGTGATTAAACGGCACCCAAAACTGAACCAATTGCGAATACTTAAATAATTTTAGAGTTGAAAATACACATTAATATAGCCTTTGTCATTTACAGTCATCTTTCCCCTTCAAGCTCTTTCTCTGTCTCTGTCCTTCACTCTTAGATGCACACCTACACACACACACATACACACACGCATGTAGGTTTAAGAGGGAGATGTCTCCCTCCTTCCTTGTTTCCAGCATGTGGGAGAGTCCCTACCCAAACCGCAGCAGGGTAATAATCACTTAACCCAAATCAGGCGCAATCAGGACAAGCCAGGCTGCTGGGAGGCACCCAACCCATGGGGCCAAGGGTGGCAGTGGGTGGGTGAGTGAGAAAGGGATTGGGGGCTGTTGGGGGTGGGGGAGCTGGTCAGGATGACGATTTGGACACTGATGACCAGAGGGAAGATCAAGAGCGCCAGCCTTTGTTGTGCCATCCTCATTCTCATCTGGCTCCAACAGGGAGCAAATCAATGGAGGGAAATTGGGGAAATCAGAGATGAGATTCCCCCTACAGAGTGAAGGTTAAATGCTGTTCCTGTTGCACTCTGTGTGTGTGTGTGTGTGTGTGTGTGTGTGTGTGTGTGTGTGTGTGTGTGTGTGTGTGTGTGTGTGTGTGTGTGTGTGTGTGTGTGTCTCCAGAATGCCTACGACATGGCAG
>VOQJ01024530.1:3855-13867 GCA_015052665.1 Apistogramma diplotaenia | reverse complement strand
GGTGGTTGGGGGGGGGTGGGGTCACCATTTTGAATCAGTCTGGACTGGGGCCAGAAGGGAGTGGAGTGACTTCCTGTCCTGGTTCCGTGGACCAGCAGGGTGTGATGAGAGAGAAAAAGCTCTTTGATGAATAAGACCCAACACATCTCCTCATCATTTTTAATCATTCCCACTCTTCCAAACTAGGAGGTGTGACCTGTGATATCACAGAAAGAGGGGATATGTTTTTATCTGCTTACTGAGTGGAGGTGTTTGAAAGCTGCTAGTCAGGAGTTCAGGTGAAAACAAGGAAATGTTAGTTTCTAAAATGTGCGCATATTGTTACAGTCGAAATATAAAAAAAGCTTTTGCATGTCCACCTGGTGTTAACTGTTCCACAGACATGCAGCAAGAGACTTGTGTATTCATTTGTTCCCTCGTAGTATTCTTTAGATTTACTTTTGCCATTGCTAACCCATGTGGGGTTAGTGTTGGTAGGCTGGGGTAGGGTTGAGTTAACCGCCCCCCCAGTGTAGGTGTTCCAAACAAAAACCTATCACTCTGCAGGCCTGTGAGTCATGGTTTTAGCAGCAATAACAAGTAATGATTTTCTGTATGACCTTATTAGTTTTACAATACTTTAATGTACAGGGCAGTTCCAGTGCCTGTGACTGCAAAACAAGCGACATCATAACCCTTCCCCCAACATGCCCGACAGCTGGTATGAGATGTTTGGTCATAATGCACAGTGCCACGTGTGGCCGAAGCCAAACAGCATTTTCAGCGCAAACATCATCATCTGTTTTGAGTTTTGAGGAGATATGAACATTACTTTTATATTTATAAAATATAAAGGGCACAAACGTGATGGTACTGTTAGTTTCGTTTAAGATATATACTATTGCCTGCGATGAGGGCATGTTACAGAATGATACAAGAAGAATGTAACAATTAGTGTGATGAATTATTTAGCGAGATACCCTGAGAGTAATAAATGTAGGTGATGGAATGCATACATTTATAAAAAAAAAGTAACAACTAATGTGTAACACATTGCCTGCCTTTGATTGACAGCGCTACGTTGAATGTGCAGTGTCCCTTGGTTTCTCAGTAAGCACCACCCCTCTTCTAGTTTCCACACACTCGTTTTTCTCAATTTAAGCTTCACAATGTGATTTCACTAAACAACAGGTGATGTAACAGAGCTAGATCCGTCACAGTATGCACAGTGTTTTGTCTGATCCTTGAGCAGTCTATGTTGTTCACAGTTTGGGTGAGCTGACCCTTTTAAGATATAATCACTGGCCTCACTGGGATCAGTCCTGTGCACTTTCGGTGCATCACAGTAAGTTGTCTTATCAAAACTTTATTCATTTAGTGGCTTTTGTTGACACAGACCAGTCAATGCAATTCTACATTTCTGAAGAACCACAGGGTCGTTTTATACAGAGGGGGCTTTTCTCAGTGGTCATAGCCCAGTAGGTCCACATTCCCCATTCAGACATGCAAGATGCTCGCTCAAACAACTTGGCATAATGACCAAAACATTGGAAGTTCTGCAATTGATATGTATGCATATGTATATAAACTTTGCATAAGTGGGGGTATCAGATCGGATCGGCTTTCAACGGGCATGTCCTGAGGCGCCACGCTCAAACAGTCACCCATCAGCAGCTGGCAGCCTCTCATCTGACTACCATGAAGCCCCATGCGTGTCTATCTCTCTAGCTCCCTTCATCCACAAGCCACATCCCTTTCACTTTTGGATGGTGGGCTGACTGCAGAAATTGCCCCTGTCCACCATGCGCGTTGAATATTTAACTATGAATATGAAATATCTTGGCAAGACTTCAACCACCTTCAAAAGTGAGAGCCCCTCTAACTCTCACAGCATACACACACTGTCCCAAAATCCCCTCCCTTTTTTCTCTCATGAATCGATCATCCCATCCCTGTATGGAGGGGATGTCAGGAGAGGAAGTGGTGAATGATCTTCTTCGGTTGGGCACCAAAGTCAGTGACTGAAGGCGAAACTCCAGACACTGAGGCTCTGTGGATGATAAGGTGAGACTCCTTCAACACAGCGCAGGGCTCTGGTGGGAAGGAAGACTGACAGAGTGAGGGAAAACATAATGGCTGAGGAGTTCTGCATTGGCTGTTTGCTGCCTTTTGCTTTTCTTTCCTTTCAAGACATCATCACTGCCAGACATGTTTCTCTTCTCCATCCGGGGGGCAGCAGTGGCAAATGCAGCTTAATACTGGCCTGCGTTGATCATCATTTAACATGTTCTCTTCTGGGCGATCAGCAGGAACCCATTTATTTATTGAGATTTTATTGAGTTAATGTTTAAAAGCAGCACACTGACAGGATTTCAAAAGTGAGTTTATCAGCTCACTGGGTTTGTGTTCTGTCAATGCCCACTCCTCCTCCGCTTGATATGGAAGTAAACAGAGGCCCTAAATGGGTTGAAAGAAGTTTAAGTATATTCAAGACGGATCACAGTCCACCTCCCTGTCTTTGCTCTGGGCCTGTGACACGCTCCTGTAGAAAGGCAGTTTTCAGATAATCAGTGAAGTCACATCAGTTTCATCAGTAGATCTTTGTTCATAATCAGCTGAATCAGTGTAACTATTAAACTTTTCTTTCTCTTGGGGTTTGAAGGATCACCTCGTGGTGTCATTGTACACTCAGCAGTCATTATCCAAATCTTTGAAGAGTTGATGCTGAGCAAGAAGACTGGCAAACATGTACAGTATACAAAATGAACTATTAATTATATATACGAAATCTACCTTTCAAGCAGTGCTCACATATTAATTTTATTTTTATTTTCCAGAATGTTTTTGTCCAAGTACAGGATATCTTCACCTTAGTATTCATAAAATTTAATTAGTCAAATTTATGTTTTTTTTTTCTTGTTCTTCAGTTTTCCACTGTGTCAGGCAGCGTCGGGAACGTTATGAGTCGGGACACTCAATTCTGAATCAATGGGGAATTTTTACATAACTTCTAGGGGAAATTTGTTTTATATTCTCATTTTGAAGAAAAGTCTGCAAATGCCTGCTGTTTAGTTTGTTTTTTTTATTCTATATATGCACATTTGTTTTGTCAAGATGTACATGCTACAAAGCAAGATTTGGGGCTTAGCAAGGTAACTTAGACTGCCCAATTAACCTGCTCCAGAGAAGGTTGTGTTTAAGATGAGAGGAAAACAACTGTCCACTGACCAATCAGTTCTCTTGAAAATCACTATTTCTAGAAAAGGTCTTACTGACCAACTTGTATAAAAGTTGCTATACCAACAGGGTTGTCTCTGAAAGAATAAAGGGACATCCACACAGTCAGCAATGTGACCACCAGAGACCAATTTCTGTGAAATTCAGCAATTTGATGACACAAAAATAAATGAAGTGGGTAGAGCCCAAGTTAAACCGGTTTCAACTTAAACTAAATCTAAAGCAGCTACAAATTCAATTTAATTCAGATGAATTCAATTCATTTATACAGCTTCACATTGTAAGGTAAAGACCCTACAATTAGAGAAAACCCAACAGTCAAAACGACCCCCTATGATCAAGCATTTGGCGACAGTGGGAAGGAAAAACTTCTTCTTCTTCAGGTTATCTTCATTTTACTGTGCAGAAAGTACTCTCTCCAGATCGAAACCCCTTCACCTGCAAGTCCATTCGCAGCTGGAGCGTGTGCATCCAGCTTGCAGCTCAGGTCCGGTACGTGCTGGATTGCCGAGTGGCGAAAGTGAAAGAGTGGAAGGAAAATGGGAGGACTCCTTTGAGCAGTCTAGTAGGAAGAGGATCTAATAAACACGTTGATGGTTTAGAGGAAGTAACGATTGAAGTTAACTCTGAAAGATCAATTGGAGTGAAAGAGTCTAAACAAATACCAGCAGTGCTGAAGGCAATCAGCCTGCACTGAGCATCATGTGTCAAACTGGAGCAGCTCTTAGCATCAAGGAGCCTGCAGATGGCTTGCCACAGAAGCAGGAACAGCACTGGTAAGCTCAGGAACTGCTAGAATACTTGAGTGAGGCTTCTCCCAAGACCAGCTGGAGAACGCCAGCCACAGCACCCTTCCTTAAAGTCACAGAAGCAAAGATGCTAGAGGACTTTTAAGGTTGAAGAAGGACAGGACAACAACAACAAAGTTTTACAGCCTCCACCAGAATAAACGCAGACATTTTCTTACACACATTTGCACTTTAAATAGAAAGGCACATATTGACTGCCAATACTCACTATAGATGAATGGCGTCCAGAGTTGTTTGTCCTATGGCCACTGTAGCTAGAATTATGCCGTTGACTTGGGAGGGGCATGAAAATAGAACTCAGTTGACTGCAATCCACTGATATCTAGTGATGATATTTTACAGACTGTAACTTTAAATGCTATGAAGACAATGGCCTGAATCTGACGTGTCATAGCATGAAAAATACAGTAAGTCTATCTGAGGCCAAGCCACAAGCCTGTATGTCAGTTTTATATCAGCATTGCACCTCCTTTGCTAGTTCTCTGTCTTTCATGTCCCTCTTCCTCTATAGCTTAGCAACGTGCTCCACTGTCCCACTGTCACTTTTCCACACTCCACCCCAGCCCCCAACTCTACCTCCACCCAAGTCTGGTCCAGGCACCATGGAGGGGAGGTAATTGGATTTGTTGTCACCTCCACTAGCTGGCAGGTCTGGTCTGTCTGCTCAGCTTAGTGATGAAGACATCAGTGTGACAGGGACCCTGAGAGAGGATCAGCTGGTGTCCTGGAGACCACTAATAGAGCTGTGGTCATGCCACAGCCATGATGCCGGGTGCCAGTGCCCCTTCCACGGCTTGGAGAGTCTGTGTGTGTGTGTGTGTGTGTGTGTGTTTGAAGGGAGGTTACATGGTGAATAAAGATAAGGCAGCCTTATTAAAGCAGCCCCCCTTCGCTCAGTGGGAGAGGTCAGAGGGACCCTCAAATGCTCTTCTGTGGATCTGGGCAATGCTGGCACCAGATGCCACAGTCCTGGCATTCCCTGTGATGCCAAACATCTTATTAAAGTACTGAGAGGAGGCTAGCCAAAGTCAGGATTTGTAGTTTAGGCTTCATTGCAGTTGTCCCCTGGTTCACCTTATTATGAATTCAGTGTCCCGCTTAAATTGTTTACTATTGAATGCAACATAGAAGCTCTGTACAGATGCTTGTACATTTTTACTGAGGCTTAGACATAGACACTGTAAATATTTTCCTCTTGTGAAGATGTTTTTTGGCTGGCTACTCTTAGTTACAGAAAACAGAATCAATTCCAAGTGCAAAATAAGAACAAGTTTGTGGCTCTTATTAAAATGGCAAACAGTAGTTGTAGGTGGATAAATGAAAGGACAAAGTGAGTAAGGTGCTGTTTCAAGAGCAAAGGTTGGTGTGGTGGTGTTTCAGCACAGCACTTTGCAGCAATATAGTATCATAACAGAACTCGTTGTGTAGAACGAGTGAACGTAGTAGAATGGATTTGTGGCTGACCCAGCACCTGTGCACCATGTGCAGTAATTATGTGATGGCAGTGATGACTGAGTTCAGTAAGTGGCAGTGACAGCACTGATAATGTGATTGTAACAATGGAATGACTTCAATAGCCCTATGTCAGTAATGAGTCAGGGTAATTGCTGGTAGGGTAATTTCTGGTAATTACACAGTGTTATTATTAATATTATTATTAATAGTATTATTATTGTTCATGGCCATGCTGAAACCATAATATAGGTCGGGGCTTTGATTTCATCTAAGTCACTGTGTTCAAATCAGACTGCTCCTTTTGTAGGATAACCTTACATCTTGTTTGGGGCCATCAGCACAGCAGAATTCATTACACTGCTAATTTGCACAGTGTATTTAGATATCACTGCAGTATCTATAATGCTCAAAAACTATGCTAGTCTGTCACCGTGTGATCAAACACATGCAATTGCACATTTATTTGTGATACTGTGTGAGCTATTAATAGGACATCAATAATTTATTTTTAAATAAATGAGGCATGGTGCTCTAACTTGTTGGTGTTGGCTTTCACTCTAGTACTGCATCATATCCTGTTCCTGTTGTGATGCACAGTCTTGATTTTTCTGTAGCTCGATTAAAAATTATTAACTTTCAAATGATAGCTTAGCCCAAGCAGAGGTTCCAGAGCAGCTGAAAAATCAGGCTGGCTGGGTGAACAGAAGCCCCGGGTACACCACCAACACGTTCATGTTTCAAGTTGATTTTTCCCACTTGATGACGAACCTGCTGAGGAAAAAAACTCTATCGGCGACTATTCATGCAAGTCCAGAGACTATAGTTGATTCTATTTCTGAGGCCAAGCAGGTGACACTGAAGGATATATGAAACTGCTGGCTGAAGATAAATGTAGATTTGGTAAGTAATGTCTCTCAGTTGTGTCAATCAGAGGTCGCTAAAATTAATATGGAGTTGGTGTTAGGGGTGGGCGATATGGATAAAAACTGTATCACGATATAAGTACTTCACATTGGTCGATATCGATAATTATTGAATTTCTTTTTGACCTACAGTATTAAAAATAAGGACTAGTAGAAAAATATGCTACATTTAATTTCAACATAATTTAAACATTTATTTATTTCAAATTTAACCTTCCTCAGAAATGGCAACACAGCCATGAAAAACACTCAAATAAAAAAATATCCTTATCCTTATATATATTAGTGCTAGGCACTGATGTGGAATACCTTTCCATAGTGGTCTGTTGCTGCGGTCTTGCAACCGTAGATGCTGGTTGCTAACGAACTCGGCTGTGCTCCAAAGGGTGGGATCAGCTAAGGTGGTAAAACCAGTTAGTCGTACTGCCGGTCTTGGAGGGGGACGACAGTCCTGCACAATTTGCAGATAACATTGGTCTGAGTACGGTCCGACTGAAAAAATCCAAAAAACTGCCAAACTGGTGAGCTGACCTTTGCTTTTTTATTCACAATTTCTTCGCTTGCTGTCGCGCTCATATTCCCCTTTTCACCATGCGTCTCACACCATAGAAAGTTACACAAACAAGAGGGCGTGCACGAGATAACTAGGTGCGCAACAAAGTTTGATACTGCTCCATGATTGGCTATTAGCGTGTCACTCAATACGTTGCTAGGCACCTGAGAACCGACCAACCAATTTTGCTTCACAAGCGGGTGCTGGTTTATTCCAATGAAAAAAAAATATCGAACGTTCTATCGAGCGCATTTTCTATTGATATTGATTATGTGTCTATCGCAATACATATCATTATCGTTTTATCGCCCAGCCCTAGTTGGTGTATTACATTGCCAAAACAATGTCAGACTGTAGTTTTCTAGTCCCCTCCCCATTTGGACCACAGTGACATTTAGCCACATGTTCTCCCTAAGGTGCTGACTGCCTGAGTGGTGTCCAAAAGATGACATGAACTTCAAAAAAAATTGAGAAACTTTCTGGGGAAACCCGATGGTATCCAGATGGAACAGCTCATTCCTCGAAATCTGGTAAAATTGAACACCCAAAATTGGACTATCCAGAGTTGGGATCAGGAAGCAGAGTTGCAGTCTTACACGCCTCTCTGCAGCTTCTCTCCTTCTTCCCAAAATAGCATCCCCATAGAAACTGCTCTCAGACCACCAAAATAAAAACCAAATATCAGCAAAAAAGAATAATTAAATATTAGTTTTTATCCTCCCACACAAAATAAAGCCAGAGGATATAGTCGTTACACCGTCTGTCTCTCTATTCGGGTGTCCGTCCATCTGTCTATCCAGGCATCTGTCCGTGAGGTCTGGTCTCTATACTCCACAACCATAAGGAGTTGAATCATGACATTTGGCATATGTTTTCTTTACTCTTCAAAGATGTGCATCACAGTATTCATACACCGAGATGTTCAGTACCCTTTGTACACTTTGGCTGTATTGATTTAAAATGGAGAGTAAACTACATGCAGGATTTGAGACTGCTAATGCTGTGATAAAATATGCTAATGATATGCAGCCTCTTTCTCATGCTTGACTGGCCT
This sequence comes from Apistogramma diplotaenia, assembly GCA_015052665.1. Lineage (NCBI taxonomy): Eukaryota > Metazoa > Chordata > Actinopteri > Cichliformes > Cichlidae > Apistogramma > Apistogramma diplotaenia. The sequence continues at coordinate 5,857 of VOQJ01024530.1, read as the reverse complement.
AGTCTAATCATGTGATTATATTGTGCTGCGTGATTGGCTATACCTATTTAACCATTACTGACTGAAATGGTGAGTGGGGATTCCCATATCTACCAACTGACCTCAGTCACTGAACAGCTGGCAGCAGCTGATAATGAGAAACTGAGGAATCCCCAGTTTCTGGGAAAAGAGCCAGCCTGTTTATAGTAACATCAGTTCTAGGCTGCAGCTTCATTGATTAACCTGTGACGCCAACTTCAACAGCATTGTCTAACATGTTGGGATGACTCATGTCCATAAATAATACAGACTATGACTCATCATTGAGCAATAATAAAGCCATACCTACTGCTCAGCAATATTGCTCAAGTGTAAGCAACATGGTTGCCTTATGATTATATGGATGTTGTACATAATGCATTGATATCAGCATATTATGTAGTATGGGTGCATTATGTAGTAACATTCCTGTACACAAGTATAATCAGATGTGAATACCTTCTAATTATGCATTTTATCTGTCTTATTGTCATATATTATATAAACAGAAATACATTATGTAGTATACACTCTTGTACAAGAGCACAAGTAGGTACTTTCTCAAATTTATTTACCATGGATTTTTTTTTTCTGTTCTAGGATGTGGTTATCAAAAGGTATTTGTAGAACTGTTGACGATAATTACATCATGCATGAAAATATATTTTTGCTGCAATATGTATTTTATCTTTACCAACTTAGGGGTTAGGCTTAGGGCATTTGGACAAACTTTTAGGGCAAGGCGTTCAAATTAGGTCAAAATAGTTTTGCAGAATGTAATAAGATGTCTGCTGAGGGTTTTTATATAATGAAATGGGACTATATTGTAATCCTTACTTCTACATTTCATTTCTATTTTCATTAATCATGGGAGGATCTCCCTGCAGTGATACATCTTAGATTTGTATGTATTTATTGTTGTCTTAGCCCTTATTTGAAGATTCTGTCTTAATTCTAGGACTGCGGGATATTTCACCCTCAGCTCAGGCTCACAGGTAGGCTGCGTTCAGTTCCGCTGGGACTCAGTAACTATATATCCCAAATACCACTAGTTGGCGATATAGCACGGTGATCTGACAGGCACACAAGCTCAAGGGGTGTCAAATGGCGGATTTACAAGGGCAGCCAACATGGCTTCTGTAAGTACACCGTGTTCCAAATTATTATGCAAATGATATTTTCCCTGATTTTCCTTAATGGTCGATGCAAATGAGCCAGTATAATAAATGTCATCACCCGTTAAGAGTATAAACTGAATTTAGTCAGCAAATTAATGTTTTTTTCCATCCTGGGCTTCACTGATAAAGCTCTGCCAAGTTGCGCTAGCAAGCTAACAGAATTAATTTGAAGTAGCTGATAACAATGGCAATCAATATATAGATGATATATAGTTACTGAGACAAAGTCCCAGCGGAACTGAACGCAGCCGCCTGTGAGCCTGAACTGAGGGTGAAAGATCTCTTGATTATGGACAAATCTGTGTACGAATCGGCGCCACAAGTGTAGCAAAAGTCACTTGTGTGCAGAGAGCGAGTTGAAGAGCGGGGGGCCTTGAAACTGACGACTTGTGTATTTTCAGAGAATCGAGCAAAACTTTAGACGTTTCAATCATTAAAATCTACGCTGCAGATTTATTCACACATTTACAGATCTGATTACAGACATATCAGAATACAGACAGACTGTAATACAGACACGAATTGTAATGCGCACAAACAAACCACAATACAGACACAAATCGTAATACGGACACGGATTGTAATGTGCACACACAAATCGCAATATGAACAGGATGGCTGTATATTGAGTTATTTTAAGGGAAGAATACATTTACACTGTTCTATCAGTTGTACACAGACTACATTTCATTGTGTCAAAGTCAGAGGCGGATCTAGAAAAATATTTATGGGGTGGCAAGAGGGGGGCAGGAATGTTTAAGGGGTGGCAACATACCCTTTAGAATTATAAGGTCCCATCTACATTT